>VUQH01052965.1:1684-12754 GCA_015106775.1 Etroplus canarensis | reverse complement strand
CCCCCCGACTCCTCTCTGAACAAACTTTACTCAAATATAATTGCGTATTCCTCACTGCTGGCCAGAAGACTTATTCTTACTAAATGGAAGGACGCTCGACCTCCAACATTTGGCCAGTGGATCAGAGACGTTATGAGCCATATTCACTTAGAAAAGATTAAGTTTACCATCAGAGGGTCTGTTGAAAAATTTTATGCTTCCTGGCAACCATTTATAAATTTTGTTCACAATTTGTCTGCCAGTGATATTGACTCATGATTGTGTTATTTTGAACGTGTATTACCCAGTAACCCACTGGTCTTTGAGTATAGTGTTGTCTATACTCTCAATATACAGTATTAAATTGTTTTCTCTTCATTTCTTTCCCTTCAGGTTTGAGAAAACATATATGAATAAGTCAGACAATAATTAACAATAACGCTTGTAAGATCTGGTATCTTGGGGAGGGACGGGGTGGCAACATTGTATGTTTGTGTTTATCTGTCTAAAAAAAATTATAAAAATACTTGGATATATAAACTTGAAAAAAAATACAGCAATCTCTGCTGGTGTTTAAAAATGTTTATGTGGTTACAATACTACAAATAAAGAATACTACAAAAAAAACATTTTAGCAGTGGATGTACTGTTTCAGATTTGATTAATTTGTTGTAAAGTAATGCCGTTTAGATTAGAAATCCCATTTCTTTGAATGACTAAACTGTGAGACTAGATTTCAGAGTCATTTTATACTTGGTATATTTGGAGTAAAAAAAAAAAACACTGAAAAAACTACACTGACAAATGAAATGAGAAATGATTTTCTTCGCTGTATGATTATTAATCAATCATTTAGTCACAGATTCTGCAGTAAAATCAGTTATTATTAATGCTGGTTCTTTTGTAGTGAACCCATGTTTCACTTCAGACAGCCACCACAGCCTTGCCGATGTTTTCTCCCTGCAGCATCCCCATAAAAGCAGACGGCATGTTTTCAAAGCCTTTTGTGATGTGCTCCCGACACTGCACTTTACCCTGCAGATGGAGAAAATATAAATCACAAAGATTACCTTGAAGCAAACAGATGGGAAGTTGAAGTTTATTTCTTCATTGAAAAATATGACCTAGCATCATAAAAAAACTAACTAACCTCTTTCACCCATGCCAACAGTCTCTTGAGTGTTTCAGGATGTTTGTGCTCCCATCTACTTTGCATGAAGCCCTCCATCTTCAGTTGCTTGAAGATCATGGTGAGGTGGGGGTACGGTCCTAAAAGACAGATAAATCAAAAGAACAATATGAAATAACTTTAAGTTCAACAAAGCAATAAACTATTGTCAAAATAATTGTCTGTCTGACTATAAAGCTCTGATGCTTCTTTAGCAAGATGTCTCCCTCTAGTGAAGAAAGACATTAATATATGAGAATTTATGAAAGCGCATTATTCTGCATTTCACTGATTATGAAGAGCAAGCATTAAGTTAAACTTAATGCCAGTATTTTTCAAGAATGAAAGTAAAGTAAGGCAATATATAAATAAATATTTTCCAACACTGATGTTTTTTATTTAAACTATTGGAGCCATTTAACAGCAATAGAATAATCTTAATGGCATCCCAGTCTGACATATTAGAACAACAATGGCGGATTTACCACAACAACAACACTGTAAAGAACAGTGCCGGCAACAAAGGAAGGATTCAACCTTCAGAATAAAATTAAATGAGATATATTTGAAAGAAAGAAATAAAATGTTAAAAATGTCACCTCTGCAGCAACCTCCCTTTATGCATTTGATTAAGTTGAGAAAACACCCAGCTTAACTCCACTTAGTTCATAATTGCTTGTTTAAGCACAATGACTGCAGTGTTTTAGTGCCTCTGCTGAAACTGCAGACAAAAAATCATGTATCTATTTGTTGCAGTGTGATCACAGTCAGTGTTATCTTTTCTCTTCATGCTGCTGTACATACTTCCTTTTTCTTAATTATTAGTTATTGAGATGCTTTTGAAAATGTAACAGTCAAGTATGTATGAAAATCCTTTAAAAAAAAAGGTATACCAAAATTATGGGTAAATTTGACAGACAATGAGAAAGTCTACAGAAATCTGTGGTTATCACCTGTCTGAGGTGCACTGTCATTGTATGTGGAAATACTGCCACACACAGCTATTCTTCCAAAGTTCTTCATCTGCTGCAAAGCTACTGTTGAAAAAGGACCTCCCACCTAAAAATCAAGGCAGAAACATCATTTAGACATATGAAAAAAATAGCAGTAAGGACTACAATTTGCCTGAAAAAGAAAGTAAATAAGAGAAATAAAAAACAGAAAAATTGCATGGAAGTAAACTTAGTAACCAAAATAAAAAATTTGGTCAAAGACACTTAACATGCACAACCATTGCTCACATTTTCAAAGAAGCAGTCATATCCCTCAGGTGAAGCCTTCTTCAGTGCCTCCTCCAGGGAACCAACAGTTTTGTAGTTGAAGGCCTCATCAAATCCCAGCTCTTTGAGATACGCTACTTTAGTGTCAGACCCTGCTGAACCCACCACCTTACATCCTTTTATCTTGGCGATCTGTCCCACCAAAGAGCCCACTGCTCCAGCTGCAGCATTTACCAGCAGGGTTTCACCCCTCTGGAGTCCCAAGACTTCTTCTATCCCATAAACAGCTGTCAGTCTATACCAAAAGAAAGAAAGGTAAAACGTAGCTGTTTTTTAGCCTCTTTGGGTTTTAGAATATAAACTCTTAGTAGTCAATGGTTTCCATAAAAAGGTTATCTACCAGTGCTTAATGAACATATTTTTTTAAATTATTTTTGCTATTTAGATGCAGACATAAATTCTAACAGATGTCTATCTGTGATGGAAAAGTTAGAACACCCTGCATCTATATAAAGTGATTGAGAAAATGTGTATTGTTATGATCGATATACACTATGTAGTCATGCGAAAAACTAAGTACATCTCATGATTCATTAGCTTGCTCCTTTCAAAGCAATAACCTGAATCATTTTCTGGATGACTTTATCAGGCTTTCACATTGTTGTAGAGGAATTTTGGCCCACTCTTCTTTACAGCATTCCTGCAGTTCATAGAGGGTTGGGGGCATTGTATATGCACAGCTCTGTTAAGGTCCCGCCACAATATTTCAATCACGTTTAGGTCTGAACTTTGACTAGGGCATTGCAACACCTTGATTTTTTCTTTTTATCCATTGTGTTGAAGATTTGCTGCTGTGCTTGGGATGATTTTCTTATTGCATGACCCAATTTCAGTCAAGCTTTAGCTGTAAGTCAAATGGCCTCACATTTAACTCTAGAGTACTTTGGTATACAGAGGAGCTCATGGTCGACTTGCAAAACAAGCCTCCACCACTGTGTTTCACAGTTGGTATTAGGTGTTTGTGCTGATATGTTATGTTTGGTTTAGTCGTAGCATCTGAGATGAAGCTCTTGGGTTTTTGCAATTTCCCTGAGGACTGCACATCTGAACTTTTTAATTCTTCTTAATTCCTATAAAAGCAGTAAAGGTGTACTCGTTCTTCACAGGACTGCACAGAGTGCTTTAAAATTTATTTTTTCCCATCACTGTAGGCAACTTAAATCTATCTTACCCAGGCATGCCGATTGCACCAAGAGCCAGAGACAATGACACATCCTGAGGCCACTCAGGCAGGATGGGAATGAGGCCGGTCCCATCACTGACTGTGTGGGTTCTCCAGCCACAGTGACTCACAACATGGCTTCCCACAGGGAATGCTGGATTTTTACTCAGGACCACTCTACAGGAAAACAAAATAAGAACATAAAATAATCACCTGTCAGTTAAGTGTTTCTTAACCAGCTGTCACTTCAGTCTGTGGTATTACTCAGATAATTTAGTTTGCTTGTACTGCTGGCTGAACTAAAAGCACAAATTTAAACTGTATTTAGAGTTGAAGATGAAAAGTCCCTCTATTATGCATGGGTACTGAGGATGGGTATTAATTTGGTACCAGTACCAAACTCACCATTACCAAAATACTGATAAGCACCAAGACAAACTGAACTGCTATTGGTGTTTTTGCAATGTTAATTCACTTCAACACAGATGACAAAGAAGTTCCCTGTAACTGTGAGTCTGAAGTTGCTGTGTGTTTACAGTCTGTGCTCTGCGATCTAACTTGTACCAATGATTGTAAATTACTTTTGCAACAAGCCACATGTGTCATCTCCCATAGTTCAACTTTTGAAAGGATAAATACTTTCATATTTATAAATTTGAGATCTTTCAAGAAGGGAGGAGTCATCAGTGCCAGTTTAATAATTTGCACAGTTAAATGATTTTATAGTTTAAATACAGAGACACAAAGTATTACTCAAAAAAAGTATTATTATATGCCTACAAAAATGTTTATATGTGTGGTCTGGTATCCCAGACCAGTGAATATGAAGCGATGTGGCAGATGTTTTCTGCACACTGTTCCTACAAAGTAAATACACAACACATGTGTTTGAGACAGATTATTTTTTAGGCTAATTGGAAAGTAATTTATTCTACATGTTTTTGAACAGAAAACATTTCCTCTGAAACCAGTTATTTGTCTGAACAATCAGCCAAAAATGTTTCAACATCTGGTTTTACTCTTGAATCAGTGGGTAATGATGCAAAGTCCTTGTTTATTAACAGCAGATGAAGACAGTGTTCTGTTTCAGTGAACATCAGGCATGCACATCACATTACGACAGATCAAAGACGTTTTGTAGGTGTGTTTGTGTTTCTTACTTGGCCACTTGAGTTCCAATCATCACATCTCCTTCTTTCATACGGACTCTGCTGAATGGCCTGATGAAACAAATGGTATGTTAAAACATATTTTAAATATCTTTTAAGTTTTATGAAAAATATATAATTTTATAATGAAAATAATTCAGTACATGTGATTCTGCTAGCGACCCACCTCATATATGGGTCCACACTTAGGAACACTGCTTCTAAAAGCACCTCTGAAATCAAAAGCAGATTAATTTAACATTTTTTGTATCTAAGGTTTGAAAAAATTTTAGGTGTGGTAAGAGTGGACTTCAAGCCCTACAAAGAAAATAAAGAATGTGTACTCTTGCTCAAGTCATTACCTCCATCCTTCGGCTCAGAGACCTCTTCCACCTTGAGCTCAAAGTCGCTGTTCTTTGGGAAGCCGTCAAAGTGCTTAGCCATGACCCAAAACTTGGCTTGAACCATGATTCTTCTTTTGTATGGCAACTGCAAATAAATACAGCTGTTAATTGTTACTGAAAACACAGGAACAGATGAGACAGAAATGTCTGTGCAAAAAAAGAGTTTAAAGAAAACTGAGGACAATTCAGCTGAATATTAAATGTGTGAAATTTGTTTGTGGTGGGGGTCAAACCAAATCAAATCTTTTGACTTTTTCATAATAAGAGCTAAAAGGAAGAAACACATACTATCTGTTCCAGCTATCATCAAAAGACAGTTGAGGTCAGTAAGCAATAAGGATTTACAACTTGAGTTTGAATCAGGAGAAGATATCAGTGTTATGGAACTGTTGTCCATGGTTCCTGTACGAAAGGTTTCAACACCATAACAGGTTAATGGCTAAGGACCAGTTGCCTTCACATCCCATGTGATGAAGGTGCTGGAGAGAAAATAGTCTTGGCCCACCCGAGACTGCAGGTGAAAACATCTCTTGATCCTCTGTAGTTTGCATATAGAAATAATCTGGGAGAGATGCAGTCATCTACAAGCTCCAGAGAGCTTACTACCATCTAGAGGATCATCTTCTTTGATTTAAAGTGCATTTAACACAGTCCAGCTGCTGCTACGGAGGGGAAAAGCAGCAGGAAATGTCAGTAAACACATTCACCATCTCATGGATTACTGACTACCTGACAGACAAGTCACAGTATGTGAGACTGGGCAGTGTTCCGTCTGATTTGGTAATGTGCAGTACAGAAGTTCCACAAAGGGACTGTTCTGTCTCCAGTCCTTTTCATCTCATAGACCTCAGACTTTCAGTACAACTGAACTCCCAGTAGTGCGAGAGAAATCATCTGTTTCTAAATATGAATAAGACCAGAAAGATGGTGATTGACTTCAGAAGGAAGAGGACAGTTACTCGGCTCGCTTCTATCCTGGGACAGGGTGTTGATGTCATGGAGGAGTACAAGTGCCTGGGTATCCACAATAACAACTGGCTGATCTGGAAGACCAGCAAGGAGGATGTCTACAAAAAGGGGACGAGTAGGTTATATTTCCTAAGGAAGCTGAAATCCTTCAATGTGTACAGCAAAATGCTGGTTGATATTAGTCCATAATGCAGTTTACTTTGCTGTCACCTTACAAGCGAAAGGTCCCTCGTTCAATTCCAGGTGAGTCCCTCTCACCATGGAGGGTTGCATCAGGAAGGGCATCTGATGTAAAACCTATGCCAAATTACCAATGTGGATTAATCTGCTGTGGCGACCCCTTGGTGAGAATACAAGGGAGCAGCCGAAGACACTGGCAGTGTACTTTGCTGTGGACATTTCTCTTAACACACTGTACATTTTTCTTCTGGACTCTGAACAACCTACACATTTTAGACATTTTTCTGTTTTGCTGTACATTTTCTGTCCATTTATTAATGGGTTAATTTGTAACTGTATGCAGGTACAAAACACCGTTCACTGCACAATGTACTATGTATATTTGTGTATGTGACAAATAATGCTTATCTTATCTCAGGGGTTTCAAACCTGCAGTTCCAGAGCCATATGTCGCTCTTTTTCTTTTCTCCGGTGGCTCTGGTTTGACAAACACTAGATGAATAAAAAATGAATCCTTGTAATTTTGCTGAACCTCAATTTGTAAGAGGCTCATCCTCAGTTCCCCAAACAAAAATAAAAGCTAAGAAGGAAAATTAGATTTAACTGCTTTGTTTGCTTTCACAACCAATACTACTTTAAATCTGATTTAAACTGGCCCGTATAAGTTCACAGCTAAATCTGTTTCAAAGTAGGGTCTATACATGCTAATAGCTATCTTTTCCTCTACTTCATAGCATTGTTAGTAATAAAATGAGTAAATAATAGGGAAAATTTTAATTATTGTTCTATATTTTCATAAATGCAAAAAAAACATGGTATTATTGCAATGAAAATGCAATGTCCCTAAACCATGATGTATGGTTTGGAGATGGTGGCACTGATAAAAAGAAAGGAGGTGGAGCTGGAGGTGATATTGTTGAAGATGTTGATATTTTTACTAGGACTGACCAGGATGGACAGGATTAGAAATGAGAACATCAGAGGGACAGCTCAGGTTGAGCTCTTTGGAGACAAAGAAAGAGAGGCAAGTCTAAGATGGTTTGGACATGTTCAGAGGAGAGATAGTGGATATATTGGACAAATGATGTTGAAGATGGAGCTGCAAGGCAGGAGGAAAAGAGGAAGACCACAAAGAAGGTTCATGAAAGAGGGTTGGTGTGAGAGAAGTGGTGAGATGGAGGCAGATGATCTGCTGTGGTGACCCCTAACAGGAGCAGCTGAAAAAAGTAGAAGAAGTTGTAATGAAAATGCAAAGTTAAAGTACAAAATAATGATAGATAGACCACTATTAGTTATTTTCATAGGCCCATTTACACTTACGGTGATATCACCTTCATTAAGATCAAAGAAGATATACTTTATTTATCTCAAAGTTTAGAAATTATTTTGTTACAGCAGGTAAAAAAGTAAAGTTAAACACAACAATTATATTGCAAATAGCTTTAAGAATTGGGGATTATGAGGCTCAAATATGTTTTTGGGGCTCCATATTGATTTCTGGGCTCAAAAATATCTCCAAAATGGCTCTTTTGATAGCAAAGGTTGATGATCAACGTCTTGCCTTATCTTATCTTATCTGATCATATCTGTGGTCTGCTGGGGGAGCAGATCCTGAGCTGGAGCTGGAGTCACCAAAAGACCGAGTAAAGTGATCAGGAAAGACGCATTCTCTAACAGACTGTGTCACCTCAGTTTATGTTATTACCTTATAACACCTATTAATTGTGATTGCGTGTCCTCTCTAGCGTAGTGGTTTGCGCATTTGCCTTATAAGCGAAAGGTCCCTTGTTCGATTCCAGGTGGGAACACAAGCCCCTCTCACCAGGGTTGCGTCAGGAAGGACATCCGGCGTAAAAACCTCAGCCAAATTACCAAGGAAGAACACAAGAAAGTAGCTGAAAGGTACTTATTAATTGTGACTATAGAGCTTTAAGGTGTTCTTGTAGATAAGAACAGTAATGCACACATCCTTAACATGCTCAAACATACAAACACAGCACATAATGGAACAGGAAGAAGCAAACCCAAAGACCTTCAGATTTTACAACCACATCAATGAACTGATGTTTTCTGGATCATATAATTCCTTCTAAAAGCAATGAAACTGTTCTTTTTCAGATAATACTGTAGTAAAGTATATAATATTTCATGATTGTAGCAGCAAATTAATGCCTAAAACAAAGGCTTACACTGTGGTTTCCACAAGTGGTTTGCTACACTTCCTTAATTGTGTCTCAGTCACTTAAATAGCAGTTAATGCAGGTAAACTAATCATGCTATCCTACATACAGCTCTACACACTTTATCCGAAAGGCTTACCAGAGTTTGTAGCACACGCAGAAATGGTAGAAGTTGTGCAGTGACTGTGGCTGGAAGCGCAGCGAGAAGCTCTTGTGATTAGAGAGAGGCGGGAGACGCACGCTTATCGCTAAATTCGATTGGCTGGAAGTTTTGCTCATCGTCGACGTAATACGCCGGCCCTGCGTGGTGACGCACTCTCAGTTTGGATGTTTGGCGCCAGCAGATAAACGGCGAGAAATAACAAGCTGCTCGCATAACTGTGAGTAAAACTGTGAGTATTTTGGGGAATGTTTACTTACCTTGGAAACGCAGCACTTTTAAAACGGACGCAGGTTATTTTCAAGCCGTGCTTACAACGGTCGTTACACTTTCTAGCTATCGACTAGCTAGTGCATAACAACTGTGTAGTTAGCTGTAGCAGCTAGTGGTCACGATTTGTTTGCCGAACACAGCACTGGACAGAGTTAGAGTACCTGTTTTCAGCCTAAAACCATCTGCCTGACAGCCATTCCTTCTTAAATAATTTACAAACACATCGGAAACTTGTTTAATGTCGGTGATGCAGGCCTGGAATCGTTTAATCCTGAGGTCAGTCAGTTTGTGAATTATTAATACAGCTATTATTTGTCGTATCAACACAATAAACTAGCGTAACGTTAAATGTGTATGCCCGCTGTTGTACGAAAGCACCCACATGTCCAAAATGTGGATATCCACTCATTGGCCACTTCAGTAGGTACACTTTGCTGATACCGGGTTTTACCCCTTTTTTACCTTCAGAGCTGCCTTAAGTCTTCCTGGCATAGATTCAACAAGGTGCTGGAAACATTCCCCACAGATTTTGGTCCATATTGCCATGATGGCATCACTCAGCAACTTTTATTAGCTGCACATCCATCATGCGAATCTCCCCTTCGACCACATCCCGAAGGCGCTTTGTTGGATGAGAGATCTGGTGATTATGGAGGCCATTTGAATACAGTAAACTCATTGTCTTGTTCAAGAAACCAGTTTGAGATTATTTGAGCTTTGTGGTATGGCACATTATCCAGCTGGATTAAGCCATCAGAAGATGGATACACTGTTTTTCAAAGGGATGGACATGGTAAGCAGCAATACTCGGGTAGGCTGTGGCGTTTAGACAATGCTCAGTTGGTACTAAGCCAAGTGAGCCATGAAAATATGCCCCACAACAGTATACCATCAGCAGCCTGAACTGTTAATACAGGGCGGGGTGGATCCATGCTTTCATGTTATTAACGTCTATTTCTGACCCTGCTATCCAAATGTCCATGTGACCAGCTGATTACCAGGCCCACATGAAATCTGCTCCCTGCAGATTTTGAAGAGGAGCCTGTTGCTACTGAAATGTTCGCAGTTTCTGCCTCGCTGTCACTGGTGTATGTTGCTGTGATTTCTGAAATCTGAACATTCCATTTGGGCCTGCTGATTAGATATTTGCATTAGCAAACAGTTAAACAGGTGTACCTAATGATGTGGCTAGTGAATGGATAGTGTTTTGTCTTAAGCTAAGATACCAAATCTTTCAATTATCCAGTGGCATACAGTATGATAGACTCTTACACGTGGTCACTTAATTTAAATCTTTTTATATAAACTATTTATTAATTGCCCCAGCTATTTTCTGTTTTTATACTGTATTAGAATTTGTGTTCTGTGAATTTAGAGGTGCTTAGCTGTACACATGTTGTAGAGGGAAGGTTAGAAAAATGCAGTAATAAAGCGCTGCAGCTCTGAGGTGTTCATTTCAGTGTTAGTTATGTTGTGCAATTTTTCATTCACTTTCTCTCAGAGATGTGTGTTAGGATGGGCTTCCAGTGTATAAGTATATTAATAGAGTATTTTTAATAATGTAGCTGACCAGAAAATGTCCACATCAACACAGGATATCCTTTGTCTGCGAAGCTTATAATTATTCTTTGCTGTCTATTTTCATAACCCTTTTTTTATTCTATCTAATCCTCCTACATTGCGCTGCTGCATGACTGAGTAGCACAGTGTCAGGTGGCTACAGGTTAAACATGTTAGACGGTGGACAGTTTGTGGAGGCCCTGGGGCGTCTGGGTTATCCTGGCGCAGCATCACTGAAGGCTTCGGAGTTTGATTGGCTCTTTGACTGTGCCCCGAAGAACCTTCACTTTTTGCGCTTTGTCTGTCGAACTCTCAGCCGGAGCAATGTTGTCACGCCAGAGGAGGCGCAAGCCTTTCAGGAGCTACAAAAGTCAGGCAAACCAATTCTGGATGAAGCAGCATTAGGCGAGGTCCTTAAAACCATTGGAAATTCAGATGGGAGTACTACTACTTCCACATCCTCTGTGTTTGCAGCAGAGGAGGATTTGGCCATTGAGGACTTGGAGGCAGAGCTTCAAGCACTGCGTAAAGAGAAAGAGCTGAAGCAACGACGCTATAACAAGCTGCAGGTTGCAGCCACCTCCCGTGCAGATGTTGACCTGCGACT
>VUQH01052952.1:19608-40093 GCA_015106775.1 Etroplus canarensis | reverse complement strand
CCCAAAACAACTGAAACTTCCTGACACACACTGACAACAACATCATGATGGGAGTCCCATGCTTCAGGTGGGTGGGAGCACGTAACATGACACGGCAACACATCACATAGGGTGGAGGGGTGCACAGGATGAGGACATGCAACTGGACGTCTTCATAATAAACATCAAACAGCATCAGAATAAGAATCATAACAGCCTGAAAAGAGCTCATCTTCCTCAAAATCGGATAATACTGCAAAAATTCTCCACACTAAACACTTAATCTAATCCATGAACTTTCTGGGATAATCTTAAAAACGAACTCCATCGTTTTAAACAACCAGCGGTCTGATTGGTGTTTTGCAGTTCACAGGACAAATGCACCACAGTAATGCCATTATGGTGAAACTGATAGACACGACACGAAAATAAAAACACTGAACATGTTTGACTGACACACGTAGTGGGTGAACACCGCACCAAACCACTGGTCATTTAAAAATACAGTAAATCTGAACTAACAGAAAACACTTTATAGCACATACTACAATTATATTCTTGTAATAAAATGAATAACTCAAGTTTACTAAGTAGAATTGAAACATAAAACAAATAAAGTGACGTATACAGATACAGAAGCTTTGCAAGGTATTCAGACTCCATCGTAGGTGGATTTTAATGTTACCAAGAAGCTCTAGTCTAAAAAAGGAGTGGACATGCTTTTTTTGTTTTTGGATAGTCAATCCAAAACAAAAACAGAGAAAGTACATTCTGATTTACAGTGATAAATGCTGCACTGTAGTACTGTCAAAAAAAGCAGTTTTTATTCATGTTAAATTACTTATTACACAGTAAAATGTGCACCATGTGAAGAGGTGTGAACAGTTTGCAAAGCAACTGTACATTCAGGAGTTAGACCGATATGTTGGGTTGACATCGCATATTAAATGGTTTCTCCTTCCCTAATTTACCTAACTCTTAAAAGGAATGATGGTGGCTCATTAAAATTCTGTTGGAATGGCTTTGGAACACCAAAGCCCGGATGGCCTTAAACTTTTTAAATTTAAATGAAGGTAAAACTGTTGCCCCGATACTTAGACTCAGTGGTGCTGGTGATGCCCTGACTTTGGACCTGGGCCTCCTGGAACCTCAGTGTAACCAGACAGACTGTGATTTTAAACTGGATAAACTCGTGAAATCAGACTTTTTTTAAAAGGTGAAGTCCTTCTTATAATTCACTAATTTTCATGATTTTATTACGACCTGCCTTAACTAATACAATGCCCTTTGCATTTGTGCTGACACAAACAATTAGTCCAAAATGCTGCTGCACACCTTTTAACTGAAGCCTGCAAGCGAGAGCACATCTCCCCTGTTTTGGCCTCCCTTCACTGGCTCCCCATAAAATTTTAGGATCTATTTTAAGAAGTTATTGTTTGTTTTTCAGTCTCTTAATGGGTAAGCGCTGTCATATCTGGTGGACTTTTTAAAAAAGCATGTGCTTTCCAGCTCACTGAGGTACACTGACCAGTTGCTTCTCCTTGCTCCTTAAGACACGACTTAAGAAAAGGGGGATCGAGCTTTCTCAGCTGTCGCGCCCAAACTGAGGAATAAGTTGCCCAACCATGTTAGACTGGTCAACAGCCTGCTGGTTTTTAAAGAATGTCTTAAACTCAAATTGAGAGTTATGTGAATGGGCTCTTGTGAGTGTGTGCGCATGTGTGAATCAATAAAGAATATTTTTTAATAAGGGACGGGCATTTCTCTCAAAGATTTCCCCCACCTAACCTGCATAATTGAGGCAGACTTGTGATACGCCAGCTTTACCCAGAAGAGTTTGCAGTGGACCCCGTTTTTCATTTATTTTAAGGACTTCTTATCTGTAGCAGGCTTTGGCTGTGCATATTTTCTTCTAGTTGGTAATGTGTTACATCCTACCAGGGAATACACATATATTTGAATACAGGAAAATGTGGAACAAACTATTAGATTTGTTTATAATTTAATCACTATTAAAATATTTGAGAATTATGGCCATCCCTACTTTGAACGAGTGCACTTATAAACAACATATCGGTCAAACCCCAGTATCTTTTCACTCTGATCTGTTCTGTTTAAAGACTCACTGACAGTTTAGGAAAACATTCAAAAACATTAATTCTGATCAGCTCAAGACTCCCAAAAGTTTCACGGACAGACAAACCGACCTTCTCCGCGGCCTCTCGCTTGGCTCTCTCCTCCTCCCTCCACCTCCTCTCCTCCTCCTGCTTTGCTCGCTCCTCTGCCTCACGCTTGCGAATCTCCTCCAGCTGCTGCTTACGCCGTCGCTCCTCGTCCTGCAACTGATCACACAAACCCACACACACACACACACACACACAGAAAAACATGCCACAAGGCATGCATGCAAACAAGGAAATGATTAGTAAAACAATCGTGCATCATTCACACAGAAAAAAATCTAAAGACATTTCTATTGGCTTTATTTAACTGCACTAACATGTTTTGTATAAATGTGAGGCAGTTTGGATATGTCTCACAGGACTGCTCCTGAGGAGAGGAGCAGTGTGCACTGCAAACACACAGCACAGGCCGAAACACACACACACACACACACATTGCTGAACATGCAGACACCAACATGCAACAACAGCAACAGCAGCAGCAACCAGAACAAGGCGGAGCAAATAGCAAGGATAGCTCCTCTTTCGGCTACTTAAGGTGTACTTGATTTAGTTTCATTATATGCATACAAATCATTAAACGTCCCACTGGGCAGGAGAGGAATATTAAATCAAGCGTACCTGAAGTAACTGCAAGCTTAATGGGCTGCAGCAGAAATATTCTGGAAACCATCCTAACAAAAACCAAGTGGAGTATGGAGACAAACCAAACAAAGAAACCCATTTTTGGACTGGATGGTGGTTAAAGGGTCAGTTCAACCAAACGCTCCTGAACTCTGGTGACATTTGTTCACAGAGAAACTGTGAAAGGTTCAGAGTCCGCTTCATTAACCTCTTTGTAGGTGGTGAAAGAGGATTTTTATGTATCATATTTTAAATATCATAAATGTATGCGTATATCAAGTATTTGTTTTGTTATTTACATTAATTTAGTGAATGAATTCTATGTTTTTATTCACTCCAACTAGTATTTTAGTTACTTATTTTTCTTTGTTTTTGTTTTCCTCATATGCTAAATATTATCTTCTTCTTCTTCTTCTTCTTCTTCCAGCTGCTCCCATTAGGGGTCGCCACAGCGGATCATCTGCCTCCATCTCACCCTATCCCTTGCATCCTCTTCCCTCACACCAACCCTCTGCATGTCCTCCTTCACTACTTTTAATCTTAAATTTTATTTTAACATTATCATTATTATTATCCGCTGATCTGACGTTTCTGGGCTCAAACCAATATTGAGCTAGAATTTTTGTACCTTCGGCTGCTCCCTTATATTCTTCCCAAGGGGTCGCCCCAGTGGATTAATACGCATTGGTATTTTGGCAGAGGTTTTACATCGGATGCCCTTCCTGACACACCCCTCCACGGTGAGAGGGACTTGTGTCCCACACCAGGAATCAAACCAGGGACTTTCCACTTGTAAGGTGAATGTGTAAACCACTGCACTACAGGGGCACTCAAAAGTACAGGGTGTTTTAAAAAGATGGACCCAATTTCAATGCAGTATATTTCTTGATAGCAACAGGGGACAATTACACAAAGTTACAAATGGTTAGTTGTGGTCTTTTAAAACTCTATGCCCCACTCTTGCATGTGGAAAACGTTTCAGTCACGTCTTTGCTGAGTTATAGTGATTTCAAATCGGGTCCACCTTTTTGAAACAGTCTGTATTTCAGACTTGAAGGCAACGAGTCCATCACTTCTTTATTTTTCTTCCGTCTCCGCTGTGTTGTGGTAAATAAATCAATCTCAGACAAGCATACCTAATCCCTGGAAAAAGCAAATTAAATTTATTTATCAGGCATTTCGCCATAGACCGTATGCGAAAGATTAATGTAGGTCTTAAGTGAAGCCAGTGTCTGAGTACCTTAAATCTGCATCATTTTCAGTGGCCAGCAGGGGGCGGCTCCTGTGTTTGCAAAAGCTAGTTAAATTGCATAGAAGTCAATGGGAAAAGAATTCAACTTCTCACTTGCTTGAATACCTTAGCAAACACTTTCCTAATGAGTTAATGGCCTCACTCACTAGATTAAAGTTTTTTTCAATGCAACATGAAGTTTATTAGGTAAATTATGGTCCTATTTAGAGTATAATGAATGCTAAAGCTGGATAAGCATGTGGCACCTTGTGATTCACAAGCTGCTACCATATTAATGAGTACCCCTGGTGTCTTATGGCTGATTTACAGTATTGCATTGGTCCTATGGAGAACCTACGTACAGCTTTGCAGACTGTAGCTTTTCACTGTCACCAAGAGCCAGTGTTGCAAACAACTGGTCTGTGGGCTACTCTTGCTTGTGTTGTTATTGATCCTTCAAGCAGTCACAGATAAGAGTCGAGTTATAACAAAGATCTGAATTGGACAAGTGTTAAAAACAACAGAAAGCGTCACTGCAGCCGCTGTCTGTGCTTTTTATGCTTTTTTGCTCCATGTTGCAACTTCTCTGTTCTGGCCCACTTTTCAAATGGTCCACAGCGTCATCCACGTCAAGCTGCGTGCTGTTTTTATTGTTTGATTTTTTAGAAAGACTGCACGCAAGCACATCTGAGCAGGCTGCATACTGCACTGCGTTAGCTCTGTGTAGGCAATACTGACATAAAAGCACACAAACATAACGCATATTAGCTTCCTTGGTTCAGCTGTACTTAAAGACACTGAAGAGTCAGCTTTTAAAATTTTCTGGTAAGCGAGTTTTGTTTTAAGCCTGGTTTTTACTAGCTGAATCTAGCACCATAATTAAGTTATAGATGCAACTTTCTTATCAACCTAGACAGCTAGTGCAACCATTAGCTGATCAATTCTACTCTTCTTGCAAACATGGCTTGGCTTGAAAGTGGTAGTTTACAAAATAATGGGTGACATCAGGGTGTCTGATGTCACCCATCTATTATTTGTATACAACTCATCCACAACACAATAACTGACTGATCTGCAGTTTTGTGGTTTGGTTGAACGGACTCTTTAAAGATAAGAGAAAGAGGCTCAGCAGGTCACACACAAATGGATGGATGGGAAGACTGACAAATGGATGGATTCATGGACACCACGATGACATGAAGTGGCCCTTCGCAGGCAGCGCAGGAAGCTCGCAGGACTGTCATGCCATTGGTCTAGACCTGATGCCCCCTGTTGATGCATTAAGCCATGCAGGCGCCACCTCAATATGCACTCAAAACATCGCTGCTGAAAAGAATCACACCAGCTGCAGCTCTGCTACTCTACAAGCACGGACAGTTTTGGTTTTCTGTTATCAAACACCAGATTCAAGCAGCAGCAGCAGCAGCTTCGCTCGCTGTCCCGCCAGCAGTCGTTTTGAGTGGACAAAGAGATGGACAGCTTCCCCAGCCAAACAACATCAAGCATCTCAGGACCGCCTCTCCATGACCAACTGCTCTTAAGCTAATCATGGCCCAGTCCCATCTAAGACCACAACCCCAATGAAACGACGACAGTAAGCCCAGATGGGTGGGGAGAGACAGGAAACACGGGCAGGTGGGCAGCCCAGACAGGAAACAGAAAGTGATGTAAGGGCAGGGACAAGATACTCGTCATTAACAGGAAGAACATACCAAGTCTAGAACAGAGATAGCTGGGACAGCAGTCTGCTGCTGAAGAGGAAGAAGAAGAAGAGAATAGAGCGTAAGAGAGGGAGGGGAGATAGGCAGGGAGTTAGGAGAAGGAAAATACCCAAAAACTTAGAAGGAAGGTGTGGAGGAGTTATAACTAGGTCAGAAAAAGGAGAGCGCAGGGAGGAACTGAAGAGTAAAATATAAGTAAGATAAGGGGTGGGGAGGACATATAATAAAGTGAAAACATTGGTTTTTACATTGTACTGATGAAAGGCTCGTAACAAAAACTAAAGAAAACCGAGCTACAGCTTTAACATCGAGCTCACCGTGTTCAACTTTTATTTGCAAAACGTTGCATGTGCAGTCCATTTTGAGTAACACCACATATAATTTGTATTTCCACATTTCTGAGTTTATTTTTGTTTTACTGAGTTACTCTGGCTGCTTCAGTTTGCCAAATCTTTCTCTTCAAATTCATCAATTAAGCTTTATTTCCCCCCCAAGTCTTGTTCTTTCTTATTTGGAATTCAAACAAACACAAACTGAGTCCATTTTATCCTAAAAATGAATCTAACTTGTGGTGGACCTTAGGGGACCAGGGCCAAGGAGAGAAAATGTAAAAACCTCTTGAAAAATTTCCACTTTTGGCAAGGAGGAGATGACTATATTATAGACCCTGTTTATACTTTGTTTAAAAATGCATTCTGGGTAATTAAATACAACGCCACTGGTGGTGTGGGACACACCACAAAAGCATAACATCTATAGGACCTTTTATCACATCCCAGTCTAAATTCATAGGCAGTAATATGGAGTTGGTCCCCCCTAAATAAGCTACAACAAGTTACAATAGCTTTCACTCTTCTGGGAAGGCTTTCTGTGTCTGTGGGAAATTTTGCCAATTCAATCAGAAGAGTTTTTGTGAGATCAGACACTGATGTTGGAAGACAGGGCCTGGCTCACAATCTCCGTTCTAGTTCGTCCCAGAGGTGTCAGATGGGGTTGAGGTCAGGGCTCTGTGCAGGCCAGTCAAGTTCTCACCTGGCACGCTCATCTATACCTTTATGGAGCTTGCTTTGTGCAATGGACCAGAGTCATGCTGGGACAGAAAAGGGCCTTCCCAAAACTGTTTCCACAAAGCTGTAGGCATAGAATTGTCCAAAAATGTCTCAGGAATCTAAAGTATTAAGATTCCCCTTCACTGTAACTAAGAGGCCAGCCTAGAAAAACACCACCATAGCATTATCGTGCCTCTATCACACTTTACATTTGGCACGGTGCAGTCAGGCAGGTAACATTCTCCTGACAGTACCGCCAGTAAGAGAAGTGTGATTCATCACTCCAGAGAATGTTTCCCCTTCTTCAGAATCCAGTGATGGTGTGCTTTACAACACTCCATCCAACGCTTGGGAAGATAAGACTTAGATGCAGCTGTTCAGTCATGGAAACTCATGGCATGAAGCTCCAGTCACACAGCTTTTGTGCTGATGTTAATGCCAGAAGAGGTTTGGAACTCTGCACTCATTGAGTCAGCAGAGCGTTGGCGACTTTTATCCATTAAAACAGTGGCATCCTATAACACTGCCACTCTTGAATTCAGTGAGCTCTTTACAACGACCTGTTCTTTCAAATACTCGTAAAGGCAGACCACATGGCGAGGTGCTCGATTTTAAACACCTGTGGAAACTGGACTGAAGAAAACATTTGAATTCAGTGATTAAGAGGCGTGGCCAAATAGTTATCTATAGCAGCGTACATGCTAATGAACATATAAGTACAATATGGCCTGAGAACCAGAGTCACTGTGCAGACCACTTCAATTTGTACTACAACATCCTAAAAGGCAAACAAAACAACCCCATAATAATTAGGAGGAAACATTGCACTAAATTTTATCAAGGTGGGATGACTGGACTGCAATGAGTTTGTCCTGCTGCCAAATGGACAGACATAGGCTGATGTTGACACTGCATTTAGGTGGATTTAATTTTTTAGCAATCTTTTTTACTGTAACTACATTATATAATGTAGTAGGCCCTCTTCTTACTTAATTTAAGGGAGTGAGGCCTTTGGAAAGCCCGTGAATATGTCATGATCATAAACACTACAAAAGATGGACTGGGCTTCTAGTTTTGTAAAACCAGTGACAAAGTGCTTTATCCCCCCCTAGGTAACATCATGGTGGCTATGTCCATCTTTTATACTATGTTCCTGATCTGTCCCTGACAAGAATGTAACAGGAAAAAAAATAAATGAAAGATACAGGATGTGGTGGTATTCTTTTCATCTTCTCCTGCACCCTGTGTGAAGTCGTAACTGACTGTCAAAAGCTTAAAAAGCCTGTAGTTATTTATTAGCGTTTGAAAAACTTTTTCTGATGCTAAATTGGTGACAGCTCAACATTATAAGTTAGCACCATGCTCTTTTTGTAGAAGTGACGTGGGCAGTATGATGTATAAAACGTATAACACCAAGAGGTGATCTGTTTTGGATCCCCAATAATAAAACCCAAGGGTAACGGGGTCCTAGAGATAAATAGAAGATGAGATCAGCTTAGAAGTAGGTCATAGAGGAAAATAAAAACCAAATCATCAACATCAATCCATATACCATTAGATTCACACATCCAGCCACACTCACACATTGAGCCAAAGCCACATCCAGTCAGAGTATGGCAAAAGTCGGGCACAAAACAGTCCAAGTTTGAATGAAAACTGTACCTTTTTTTCCCCCCCGATTACCTTAATTATGACGCATTAACAGACCCACTGAACTACTGGGTGACAAACACAAAGCAGATCTACAAGCTACCTGACACCTGGCATGTCTACTTGAAAAGAAGTCCATTTCCAGCAAAGGTCTTTCCCCCTGAGGCGTTAACACATACAAGAAATATTCTAGACATTTGAAACCATTTTAGTTCAAGAACTGTGCTTAAATAAATCAAAGGCTGCCATCTATATACAGACACTAAGTATGTATTACTCAGTTTCCTAATCATAGAAGAACAGAGAACATTTTATTTTACTTAAAAAAAAAGAAAGAAAAAAAGACAAGTCATTCATAGTCAAGAGATCAGTATCAAACGCACGCCGACATGTAGAAAAACTGATCAACAGAAACCTGAAGGAAACTGCACGTGTCCAAATAAAAGTCAAAAGTTAAAGCGGCTTTAACAACACTGCTGCCGCCTGCCCACCCATCCACCCCTCCAGCCAATCAGATTTAAGCAGCTCAGCATGGCAAAGCGATGACAGAAGCATGTTGCAGATGCACATTGCGGGACATTCATAGTGGGAGCCGTTTTCCCTTCGAGTATTTGAAAAGCGGTTCTGTTTTCCCCCATCAGCCTCATCTCCTGAGGCTCGCACTATGCTCTGAGCTGATGGGTAATAACACGTGAAAAACAGAAGTCAGAAAGTCTGATTTCTGCCAAAGCAGCCTTAGTACATCGTACGATTTTCTCTCCCTCCTTTTTATTGGTCAAAAAAAAAAAAAAAACTTTCCCTACTTCCTTCTGATGAAGAACAGCTCTATCTCCACCTCCTCCTTAATCATTTTCTTTTATTTCTTACCCTGGCTCTTTTCTCGGCCTCCAGCCTCTGCATGATCATAGTGGTGTCCACATCCTCATCATCCTCCTCGTCTTCGTCATCATCGCTCTGCTTGGACTCCTGCAGCCGTTTCTGGAACTGCCACTCCAGCATCAGCTTCCTAAGGCGGTCACTTTCTTCTGCTGTTCGCTCCGGCTTTGCCTACCAACAAAAAAATGTTTAGAATTGGACTGGGCTCGTATTAGGTCCAGTCTTTGGAAAGGTTGTGTCCCTTGGTGTATTCACCCAAGGTGCCTGATTGGTCAGCATGCCAACATCCTGGTCCTGCAGCCCTCAGAGCATTTGTATTAAGACCCTTGTAAGCCAGTAAGATTCATTTGTTGTATTATTCAGTCAAAAAATGAATAATGTAAGCAAGAGAGCCCTGTAATGTCACAAGATGTAACACAGATAAAAGTTTTATGGACCAAACTAGATCTTAAACACAACAGCCCATCCTTCACAAATGGTGACATTACTCTGAATCTTACTCAGACCTTGTAGATGCTATCTGGTCATTTATTCAAACATATGATATTCAGTATTTTGAGGTAGAATAAACAGTTTTCAAATCTGCAAAAAAAAAAAAGGTATCCTGTTTAGGTCATATTCTTTCAGAATATCATCATAACATTAAGTATATCACATAATTACGCTTCATCTTTCAAACACCTAAATTACTCAAAATGATCTCATGAGGAAAAAAACATAACTGTGATCATGTTCACTTGGGGAAAAAAAATCCAACAATACATGATCCTTGAGTTAAACAAAGAAAACCCTTTTACTGTTGTGAAAGAAAACCTACCTGGAGCTCCTGGATTTCCTTGTCCAGCAGATCCACGATGTGAAGCTGCTGCTGTTTCTCGGCTTTCTCGCGGGCGTCTCTCTTCCAGGGATCTGGAGACAGACTGTCGCTGGATGTTAGCTCCTCCTTACTGATGGTGATGTACTGTAGGTCTCGCCTCTCAATGGTCCGTGGTTGCTGTTGCGGAAGAAGCTCCCTGATCACCGTGTCCATGCCTGCAGGTATATGAAATTTAACTTATTATTTATTCTTATTAAAACAAGACTCTGAAACCTAAAATTATCAAGCGTTTTCTCACCGGCAGGGTTGGCGGCACTGGCAGAGGGAGGTACAGCTGATCGTGGCAGGCTGGCCAGCTTCTCTGGTCTGGATGGGGGAGGCTGAGGCTGTGGGGGGATGTAAGGCTGGGGCGGGGCCATGGAGGCCATAGGGGGCTGGTGGTGAGGAGGAGGCATGGCTCCTCCGTTGTTGTGAGGCTGGACGGGCATAACAGGGTTGGCCCGGATCTGACCCAACTTCCTCTCCTGCTCTCTCCTCTTCCTCTCCCTAGAAATGCATCATCATTATTTGTAGTTCTCAGAGCAACACACTAAAGTCAACAGTATGATATCGCCTCTTTTGGAAATGGGAAAATTGGGATCCTGCAGGGTTCAATTTTGGGACCACTACTCTTCAGTTTACATTTTTAATGTCTACCTTTATTTTAACAGGAAGTGTCACTGAAATATAATCGCTTTTATACAGGGAACCTGTCCAAGCAGTGGTTATACAATCATACTGAAAAAAACAGCATAAAATGCAGATTATACAACACGACATACAAATAACCACAACAAAAAACAATAGTTGCCTTTTAGGAAAAACCTGCTAATATGCTGCCAAGTCTCTTTTACATTAAATGCAGGTTCTTAAATTAGGATTTGAAAACCGATCAGTTCCATTTGTAGGCTATTTATCACCGAAAATATGAAACCAGTAAAATTAATTTCATTTTGATCTGGTGACAAATGAAGCAATTTCAACATCTCCTTTATAAGGCTGTGAGAGGCTACTGCAACTTAGTACACTAAGTAAACTGGAGCGTTAAAATACAACACATTTTAAGTTTGCAGCTGACACGTTATAAGTAAACAGTAGCACTTGACCAGTAAAACAAATATATTTATTCAAATTAATATTCTCATTTTACTGCTTGGTGCACTCTTGATAATCATAAATTCAGCAGTGAAATAAATACTTATGAATTGCCAATATCAGCTATTTTTTGAAGCATTGCTCTTGTCTTATTTGCAGCAGCAGTGTTGCACATTATATTTTGATATCCTTCTTGATTGTTATCATCCTTTCCTCTGAAAATGTCTCTGACTGGAGTCGGTTCTGCTCAAGTGATCCATTTTGTGTGTAAGAAGAGTGAAATGACGCATAAGAAAAGAAAGAAAGCCTGGCTATGTAGAACTTTCCTCTGAAACACCCTGACACCAGAGACAAAACAAACTTCATGATTTTTCCAATATTCAGGGCAAAATGATGGGTTAAATAAAGGCAAGTCCGTGAGTGCTGAAACTGGTCTCAACTGTCGTCTGTACTCACTGTTCGTCTCTTATTTTGTTTTAGTCTTTATTGTTTCAATTACTGAGTGCAGTGGTTCTGTTTATGTTTGTTTTATGTTTCTATTAGTGTTCTAACAAAGGCAAAAGTTCTAAAAAACAGTATTAGCCAGAAGTCCTACATGCATTTAAATGCACTACTGTTTATATACTGCAAAATTACAGGCCTGATAAAAATCTTGCACTTCTATCCTTACTGTTCCCCATTAGCCGTCCCTCTTTCTCTACAACAGAATATCTAGTTGTATATTTTGACGAACATATCACAGCAAAAAACAAAACAAAACATAAAACCCTACCTCTCTTCCTCCAGTCGAGCTTTCTCCTTCTCATACCAGCGCTGCTGCTCCTCTCGCTTCTTGCGGTCTGCAGCTTGCTGAGCGGTTACAGGGTTGATAGCAGCAGGAGGTGGCGGAAGCGGCAGGTCCGGCTGGGGGTCGTAGGGGTCATAGGCTTCAGGGTAAGGCGCTGGAGGTGGAGGCGGAGGAGGAGGGAGGTCAGAGCGGGATGGTGGCTGCGCCGAATGCGGCGGGACAGCGTGAGGGGTGTTGGGCGTCTTCCATCGGCCCGGGCCGGTCTTCTGGTTCTGGGTCTTGTTCGAAGAAGAGGAGGAAGCAGAGAAGTTCAGGTGTTCCTGGCTTGATGTTGATGACTCCAACGAGGAGGACACCTGAGGTTGTGGAGCCCAGTGGTCAGGCCCTCCCACACCTGCAGGCACAGAAACACAGTCAGTTCTGACCAGCAGAAATCTTCAGGGGCCTCAGTACTCACGCCATAATTCATTCACAGTGTTTTAGAAACCTTAAAACTCTGGAAAAAGACACAATATTTTCTTTCCATTATTAGTACTGTATATTCCATGAAAAATTAACCAGTACATCCCCCCTGACCCCCCTCATAAGTTTTTGTACAATAACTTTAATATATTCAATGTCATAAAAAATGTTTTGTCCTGCAGGCCTCTAGGGGTGGGTTGAAACCTAGCACTTTTTAAGTGGCATTATTTTTCCAGTATTTTTGTTCCCCCATAACTTAAAATACATAACACATCTAAGCGCTGTTAAAAACAGCAACTAAATCAATTTTACATTGACGGTAAGTATTGTAATTTAAACCCAAAACTGATTTTTTCCCCTGCTTTTAGCAACAGTATCATTGGATATATCATACTTTAAACAGCAAAGTGCACCAGTTCATGTGAAAAGTGGCATCTTAATCCTACAGGATAACCTTACAGGATAAGATCAGAAGTGGTGTCTCATGAGGAGTTTCTATAGTCTTTATATCTAACTTCTGCTGTTTAAACAGAATGTTCAGACTAGGAGGACATTTTTATCACTAATGTTTACACTGATTTCATACGACTCAACTTCCTGATGAAAGAAGGCAGTTGTTTAACAGCAAAATTGTGTTTTGTTTGTTTTTTAAATAAAGCTAAAGGAGGTTTCTTTCTCTTAGCTAGCGTCCCCAGTTCAGAACTCCAGGCAAGTTTCCTCCTATTTTATTTACTGAACCAGCTCCCAGTAAATAGCTCCCTGAAAAACAGGGTGTTTCAAAAAGATGGACCCGATTTGACATCACTATATCCTAATGAATGACAGGATGCCTGGTTTGCTGTACTTTGAGTTTTTTTTAACTTTAGAATTTAATACCATGTTATGAATGTCTTATATAATCATGAAGGATATTCAAATTTGATTACATTTTACAACATGCTGATAACCCATAAGCCGTTGTATAATCTAGTAGATAATACACTATCAGGTGCTGCAGTCCTCTGTCATCCGCTCTGATCTACTCTGAGGTCTGTGTTTTCTTCCTCTTACCTCCCGGTGGACCTCTCTGGTAGTCGAGATCCCGGTGCTGGTAGTCCAGGTCCCGGTGCTGGTAGTCCTGCTGGTAGTGTGGCTGCATGCGCTCGTCTGGCCTCAGGCCTCCTGGCGGCGGGTACAACTCCTCCTGAGAGTGGTTAATTCGCTGCAAAGGGACAACATTAAACAGGATATGAGGAGACTATAAAAGGAAGAGAGGGGGTGGTGGGAAACAAATTATCCAATATAATCATTTCTTATTTTCACATCGGCCTTCTGCTTGTATTACTTTATTCCCCAGGTTTGTTTTCTGTCTGCCTCTCACTCTCCGTCTCTTCACATGTGAAACTGGGTTATGCAACTGAAATTGACGTCACACATAAGGGAAGGAGGAAAACACGCTCCAAAGTGGGAGGAATAAGATGAGAAGAGCTCATGGCTGGAGAGGCAGATGATGACTACATTATCTGAAGGTTTCCAACATCTGAGTCACAAAAAAAACTTTTTGATGACAGCCAAACCAAATATACAACAAATAAAGCAGCTAAAACAGCCATATGTGTCTTTCAATATCTGATTTGAGAGACTAGCTCTAAGTTTCACTAGCGACCCACCGGCTGACAGCTGAACACAAATTTTTTTTTGACATTTCAGGTTATGTCTTGGTCGTATTTAAATGGGATTTATACTTAGGTCTTAGGTATGTAGTAACCTCAAACCCATCTGAAACCCTATGCCATTACTTACACCGTAACCTGACATGTCCCGCTGCAGAAATATAACTGCACGTTGCATCGACACAGCCCTCCTACACTCAAACACTCAAAGAGAAATTGCACCGCCACTTTTTATTTTGGCAGTGAAACTTCAGCGCAACAGAAGATCAACAGAACCAGCGGAAAAGAAATGAAAAGTAAGTCAGAAATAGACTGACGAGGCGGTGCAGCCATTTTTTGGCTTACTGTGGCACTGATGAAGCCCTGAGAGATTTAGTGTCAGACAAAGATGGAAAGCACGGGTGGTCAAAAGCGAACAAAGACAGAGCAGCTTTAGCAAAAAGGAAGCAGTGAAAGAGAGACACAGAACATTATTTCATGATCATTTTACAGAAGTTTTATATTTTAAAAACCCAAATTAAAATGCCCACATTCTGCACATCCCTGTAGGATGTATCATAAGTGCAGGCCTCGTGTGACTGCTGTGGCTATTTTATGTGTGTGAGAGTGTACTGGCCATCACAGCTGGAGCTGAAAGGATTTCTTTACAGAAAAAAGCAGGCGTACTCTCCCCCGATGATGGATTTTGACTCATGGCATTTCTGTCTGCTGCTATGAATCGTTGAAAGTGCCAGTGGTGACGATTTCATTCACAGAGTTCGGAGACGTGCAAAGAGAAAGAGCCGAACTGCAACAGTCACTACGTTTTTATGAAGTCTGGCCTGTAAAAACAGTTGTGGCTACATCACCTGGCTAGTTAACCTAATCAATTAATCAACAGTGAGAGACCCGTTTAGCTCCATGAAACAAAGTTTGTGAGAACTGGATACCAACGCTGTGCCGATGGGCGATGATGTCAGTGACTGGCAATGGTCAACGTGACTGGCAATAGCTCTCCAATGAAGGTGATGTTTAGCTCACTGATGCAGTAAATTAATATGATCATTATTTAAAATTCATAGTAACTTGAATCTTTAACACTATAGTTTCATGTTGCATCTCCACATATAAGCATTTGAAACAGAGATGTGTCTAGGTGAGCACACAAAAGTTCATGCATGGACTTTGGTACACGTTGAAATTAATGAGTGTGATTGTGAAGCGACCACAGTGATCCATTGTTATTATCAAATGACAGAAAACAAGAGGAGGACATAGCTGACTGAGGGATTAATCGACTGATGGATGGAGGGTGGACTGCACTGCCCTAATGGGTGCATGTTACCCTCTTTGCCGTGGTCATGATGCTATTGGGCATCAGAAACGTTGTAGTGGGAAGATAGCATGACTGGACTATGGAGCAAATCACCAGCCCCAACGCGTACTTCTCAAGTCTTAAGATTCTGTACCTGCATGCTGTTGTTGTGGATGTTATCGACCATAGGGAGGCGCTCTCTGTCCTCCATGCCCTGCCAGTGCTGTGCAGGCCCCTGCCCTGGTCCCACCACCCGATCCTGGCTCTTAGAGGCTGGGATGGTGAAGTACTCCCTTGGGTATGTCTGGGTAGGGATGGGGTAGGCCTCTGGACGGGGAGGCGAGGGCTCATCCTGAGGAATAAAAAAAAACAAGCGTGTGAAAAGAAAATATTTTGGCACGGTTTCCCAGGACCAAATAGGGAAAGCAAAACCTGCAAAATGATTTCCCATCTCTGCTCAAGATACTGAGTGTCCACGAGCGTTGGTGTCACTCTGCTGTAACATTCCCCATAAGGACACCACCGGCTTCAGTCTGTTACTTACGTCCGCGCACAGGTTCCCGGTGGAGACTGAGGTGATCTTAGTGCCAGGCCCGCCAGGGTACACCGATTTGTTTGCAGGACTCTGGCCCTGATCTGAAGCAGAGGAAGGGGAGAGAATAATTTTAGTGCTGTTAGAAGCGCCCAAGAAAACCTTCTTGGCCATACAACTTTAATTAAGGGCACAAAAGAATGAAAATGGTTGTTCAAACTGTTTTTTCTTCTGTAAATATGTTTTTCCAGATGCAGGAAAGCTGTTCAGAGGCAATGTGTCTCTACATCAGGGTGGAGTAGCTAAAGAATAACACCATTGTACCTCTATTTTTTCCTATTTCCATAACTGCCCATGCCAAGCTTTGTTTATCACAGATGACTAAGCTGAATCACTGTTTGGTATCTGTTTGGCTGTGTGGGAAATTTTCATGATTGATCACATTTTTTTGTTGTACTTTTACTACATTTATCCATTGATCATATTTAGCAATTTCACTACAAAGACCCAGTTTATTGCATCATATTCAGCGTTTTACTGTATTTTCTTTAGATTTACACTTTTGAGCTCCTTTATTTTATATTTAATTTTTTATGCACAAAGCACTTTTTTAAATCAGCATTACGTAGGTCACAAGATAACAATTTCATAACATTCCATTGCTGTTGCAGCAGTAAAAGGCTAACAGTTCACCTGCAGGCTAAACATTGTTCGCACAAGGTGACAAACTTAAAAAACACCATTAACTTACATGATGATCTGTGTGCCTTCTCAGTCATGTTGATCCGTTTTTCATGGAAGGTCAACTGATGCTTCACTTATGAATGTTGCACCTGCAAGGCAGTATCTCTTCTCCTTTCATAAAGAAGGATCTAATAACGGAAGCACTGAAGCTAATTTCCTATGTATTTAGACAACTGGAATAGCTTTATTACGGCTGCCGTAGAGATACTTCAGGGTCATTTGACTCAGTCAGGAACCTTCCTTGGCTAAATTGACTATTGGAACACCCAAAACTGCAGTTCCTGTAATGGCCACTTGAGGCTCATTCCAAAAGACTCGCATGTTAAAATGTCCAAATTTAAGGAGAAAAATAACATATTTCAAAAAAACTTGTTAAAAAAAACTGCTGTGGTCTCTTTAGCCAATTTAGCCGTTCATGTAAACAAAACAAGGTAAGACGTTTTTATAAAACTCATGTGGCTGCTTTAAATGACACGTGGGTGCCAACATCATCTATTGACATTAATTTGAGTCAATGAAATGGACCTCTTGACGGAGTTTGAGGTTTTGGTGCCTTCTAAAGTATTTTTAATGGAATTATCTGAAAAGTATTGTTGATAATGTTAGCAATAACTAGCAGGCATTCAACTGCAGTTTGTTCAAAATGCAGCTAGTGGTACAAAGAAAGCAATCCCGTCTTCGCTCACTTGCACTGGCTACTCGTGAACAGATTTTAAAATTCTCTTATTTGTTTTTAAAACCTTCCGTGGTTTAGCTTTAGGTAACGGGGCTTTCTCTATTATTGCTCCCGAGCTTGAAACCAGCAGTTGGCAGCTTTAAGTCAAGAACCTATTTTCTGCTTTAATTTGCTTTAATTCAAGTCTGAGGTGCCCCATGGTTTTTGTAAAATCCACTGCAACGCCTTCTTACTGTTCTTTTAGTAGTTTGCAGTTTCTGTTTTTTGATGTGATTTATATATGTATTTTTGACCATTTTTATTATTTTATCCTGGGGTTTTTACATGATTTTTTTAATAAATTATTGTAAATTGTGCTTTGTTTCGTATGAGTGTTTTTTTTTTAGAGATTTGTAACATTAATATGTTCATCTTAACAGGGAAGCACTTTGGATCAACTCCCATCGTTTCAAATGTGCTACATTAATAAGTGACCTGATAAAGTATCTGTGTACTCATGCAATCTATAGATGCACTCCTATCTAGCTCCAAAAAAAAAAAAAGATGATGATGGCCAAGATGTCTATAAACTAATATGTGGCATCACAGAGGCTTTGTCCATCTTTCCTAGAGAGTCTTACTGCCAAACAGGCAGGAATGGTTTGATTTTCCTGTACAGAGCTAAAATCACGTCGACCTTATGGTCGTAGTACAGCAGTAAGAAATAATTTAAAGAGATCTGGCAAAGAAATAAAGTTTAATAAACTACTGATTAGCTGGGGAGGCTTACTGGCTACGTTGGGGCTGGAGCGGTGGTCGGCTCGGTTCTTGAGAAGCCGATCTTCGCCACTCAACTTCTTTGGTTCAGGGTAAGAGTCCCAGCCAGGCTGCGGGCTCTCTGGAGAGCCGTTCTGTACTGAGCTGTTGTACAGCTCGAAACCTTCACTCTTTGGTCGCATTTTGCCGTTCTTCTCCCGGCCTCTGTCGTTCGCTGGAGGTTAAAGGAGAAACAGAAGAGGAGAAAAGAAAGCGGTTAAGGAGAAAGAATTGATCTTCCTGATGCAGTTTGTCAGTTCGGTGGCTTTGTTTGCTTCCGGTTGGGTACAAATGATTTCTCCTCTTTGGAGGGGTTTGTTGACTCAGACACTCTCACATCAAAGTACTGGCCTCCAGTTTTGGCATGTGTAATTGCGACTGAAGCTAATTTAAGGTTTATTCAAATGTATTTAAGTGTATTTTAAACATAGGCTCATATGAAGTACATCACTCTGAGAATCCTCTCATATTCAACTTGTCCAGTTTCCTGTAACTAAAGACCGTCCTTCACTGTCTGTTTGTTAAATGTCTCTGTCAGCGCTGCTGAACTCTGCGGTCGGGGGAATTTGGGAGAAACACCCCTTTATCGTCATCCTGGACCGCAAAACGGCCCAGCTAGAAGACTTCCTTAATGAATCTGGGGTCAACGTTCCAGCAGACAAAGACCAGCGCAGAGCCAGACAACCCTGCAAACTCTGTGCCATGTACATGTGTGTGCCTAGACACACACACACACACACACAGCTGGCTCTGGCCACAAGCTCTCATTATATCCTTTAGTCTGCTCACAGTATTTTTACTGTGCTGCAGAGAAGACAACAAGGACACACTGTCTGGACAAGTCTGCTTCTCCTCCATCATCTACAACACCAAATTACTGGCAAGAGTCTTTAGTGGGACTAACAATAGTCTATTCATTACTTTTAAATGTTTAAGACAGCCAAATTTATGACTGGGGGAAGTTTTTAAATAGCTCTGAGGGTTCCTGATTGAATGAACTGGTCTGTATTAAAAGTAGAACCGTGGCTTCATTATTGTTAAAACTGTTAATTATCTAATCATTACCTTTGTCTATTAAAAATCCTAAAACAGATAAAACAACCTGTGAGTTTAGAGACCATATATAGAAATCAGCTTTGTGCCCAAAAATCAGTCTAAACAACTAAAACAATCCATTTGCAATAATAGAAAACAGGTTTCCACTTTTGCACTGTGCAGATTTGCTGATTTTCTTTTTCCTAACAAGGGTTTAAAATATTTTTTTACAAATCAAATTTGCAGAATTCTCAGTTGACTTAACATTTGTATAAACAGCAGTGATTAAGCCATCAAAGCCACCATTAAAATAGAAAGCTCTTCAAAATTCCAAATATAAACTGACACATCAATGAAAAAAACCCAACTATAACAATATATATCCAGCAAATTTCAAAATATGAAATTTAAACCAATACCGAAAGGGTTTAAAGTAAAAAGAAAACTTGTCTATAAAATTAATAATAGTTATTGGAGAATTACCAATAAAAACTTGCTGTTTGTATGAAAGTGCCTGTGCCCTTACCTCTCTGCATCATGGGGCTCGGCTGGTTGAGAAGGGTAGCCAGTCCGTGGTAAATGGCTCCCTGCTTGGCGACTTCCAGAGTCACAACTGAGCCCGTCCTCGTCATCAACTCTGCTGCCCTGAACAGAGAGAGGAGGGAGAGCAGCACACATTAGAGAGGGTCAAATTAGGCCCAGTTTCGCTCCAACCCCTTCACACCCTCACTCTGTGGAGCCACACTTGCAGCTACTGAAGGGTTTCTTAATGAAGGAGTAGGGTAGAAATACAGCACAAATATCTGAGATGGAAACAAACCTGTAATCAGCATCTTGATTGATTTATTGATATTGCTATCAGATGTACTAAGGCCATGCCCACCACTTATTAGAAAATGTTACAGCGGTCATGTGCATCAGGGATTGGCACTAAGGCCCCTCTTGTTTGCAATGGTGATGGACACATTGACAGATGAGGTCAGGAAAGAGTCTTTGTGAACTATGATGTTTGCAGAAAACATTGTGATCTGCAGTGAGAGCAGGTGGAACAGAGCCTGGAGATGTGGGGGAACTGGAGAGAAGAAGAAATGGCCGTCACAAGCAAGACAGAGTGTATGTGTGTGAATGAAAGGGAGGCAGGTAGAATGGTGAAGATGCAAGGAGTAGGGTAGTGAAGGTGGATGAGTTTAAATACCTGGGATTAACCATCCAAAGCAACGGACAGAGCACAAGTGAGGTGAAAA
>VUQH01052952.1:0-12603 GCA_015106775.1 Etroplus canarensis | reverse complement strand
ATGGGAAAGAAAAAAACAAAAAAAAAAACAAAACAAAACAAAAAAAAAAAAAAAAAAAAAAAGGACAAAAAAACAAAACATGTACATTTAATTGTGGCTAATATGAAATTTCTAACTACAAATGAAAATTTGCAGCTCTTTAAGAAACACTTAAACCATTTCTTATTTGAATTAACAATCCATAACGAGCACCTAACTAACATATTTTAACAGGCCATTTTAAGTGCCTGTTTGCAAAATAAGAAGTCTGTTGATTGTAAATGACTTCCTGCAGGAGGAAATAACTTTTGAGCATTTGGGGGCACATAAAAAGTTTAGACATTTTTAAATAACAAAGGGCTTTGTGTTGCTCTGTCTTCTAAACGAGAGGAATGCATGCCACAGCTTTCACATTGTGGAACATATTTTTACCAAGTGTGTGTGTTGACTGTGGATGAAAGTATGCTACTGAAGCTCGGAGTTTATTGCACCATACATACTTGTATTTTAGGATCATGTTAAAAGTGCATGAACAGAGTTTTCTTATTTTCATTCCAATGCCCAGCTGATTTAAAGATTTGCTTAAAAATGAATAGAGGTTCATTCATAATTTCAAACATCCTCCATCATCCACAGTGTTCCAGTTTCTCCAGCAGACACCCTCAGGCCTCGAACACATCTGAGCCGTAACGTTTCAGCTCTCAGTGCGCACGTGTTCTGTGCGTGTATATGTAATAATGAGGCTGCATTCATGCAGGCACGAATTTCCTGTGAGTGACATTAAGATGAGAGGAGGGCAGTGAATCATTCTGACTGTTGCATGTCTGTTATACATTACAGGCGGCATTAATGGAGCCTCTGTTTCAGAGCCACCGCTTCATACACTGATCCAGAATGGGGATTGGGGCACCAAAGCAGACCCCAGAGAACTTGTGGGAAATCCCTGGAACCCCTGAGGATGTGTGGGGATTTTTTTTTTTTAGCCAAGATAAGAGGGTCCTACAGCAGCATTTAGAAGGGCAGCAACATCGAGTATAAGAAAGTCTACACTGAGTAAAACACACAGGCTGGATCACTGGCTCATTGGTTTGTGTCTTACAATTATAACTAACTCCAACAGCACGTACAGCACACAATAAACAGACAGAGAAAGCACTGACGAGCTGTGGTGAATCCGTAGCAGGAAAAAGTGGTGTTAGCTTGTTTCAAGAGGACACCTTTGCCTGATGCTCCTTAACAGATTTTACAACAAAACATGCTAATTAAGGCGAATTTAAGCTTTTCATATCATTTCTTTTGCCCACCTGTATTTCCTGTGGCAGGAACATTTTCAATGTTAAATCTAAGGGTAGTGTTCATTTTATTTGTAAGTCTGTTTTTGGTCTGCCAATACTTATACTAGTACTACTAATGAGGATGATTTGGTTTTACTGAGTAATGGTGTGAAAGCCTCATACTGGAAAGGGTTCACTTTTGTGTTCTGGTCTCTGGTGCGACTGCCCGAGGTGCCACAGTCAAGTTTATCAAGAGGAAATGATCTGTAGATATGAGCTGTACAAATCCATAAGAGGCAATCAGGAATGATAAAAATCCAATTAGTGTTGTGGTTCAGACAGTTTGTCTTTTTTTAGAATGGCTGAGGAGCTTTAGAAGTTACATAATATCATATTACAAAGGTAATCATACCATAACCACAAAATAGGAGGTAGATTGTATGTAGTTGGGTTATTTTGTATACAGAAATCGGCACTGACTGATTAGCTTTAACCCTGATAAGCAGCTACAAGGTGCAAAAAAAAATGCAGATAAACACAACTGTTCAGTTTAACAAGACACAAACACAGAATTCGAAGTATTGATCAACATTTATCCGAGGTCTCTCTGCTAAACAACCACAAAGAATGTGGAAGGCCAACTGCAAAGCCACGGGCAGGTAGAAACATGCGCCTGTGTAGGTGTAAACAAGAGGTTTATTGAATGAAGCTATAAAATTTTGTCGTTAGGGTGAGAGTCCAAGTCAAGATGTGTGGCTCGTCACAAACAACAACTAATTAACATAAAATTAATGTTTGTATGACACTGAAGATTTCAAAGATCTCCAAGAATAGCTGAAACACCTGAAGGATCTTTACTTCTCTGGTCCTTTTAGGAGCCCCGACACAAACAAATCAAGCTTCAAGCACTTCTTAAAGCTGCCAGGCCTCTATTAGAGAGAAACTCAGTTTCAAACAATTCCCAGGATGGCCTTGAATACTCAACCAATTCCAAAACCCATCACATCAGATCTGACCTTTCAGTGAATCAATGTAATCCTGCCCAGTGATGTGTTTTACAAGTTTAACCACATCGACATGTTGCTGACACTGTGAGGTATGAACATCAATGTCTGAACACACACCTGTTCTACTGTAGCTTGTCTGCAAAACTCCAGAGACATGGTCCACATACAAATAACAACCTAAATATAGAAAAAAGTAAATTATGTCACAGATTCTTCGGCGTTTTCCTTCGGCCAGAGGACTCAAAGTGATGTGACACTTTTCTCTTCAGGTTTTCGACGGCTGACTCACTCTGAGAAAAACACAGGAGTCATGTAGGTCTGATATACAGCTGACAAAAACTGCTGCTAATGCAGGCTGGCGACACACCAAAATTACAGCTTACAATTTTAGAGCATTTCAACCTCTCAGCAGGTTGACTGAGGTTATAAACCACTTATCCATAAGAAGACTCTAGTAGCTTGTGGTGTTCAGAGGCTCAGCTTACCCTCGCAGGTATTCATTATCATTTTGAGCAGATTAAGCGTTCTTCTATTGGTTCTCTGAGCAAGTACAAACTGCTCACTCTGATTTTAATTTTGATGCACCTATTAGGACAGAGAAGTTTTAAACCTTTGTGTTTCTTAAGTAAATGCAATTTGCTTACTTCAGCAGGTTTTCGGTAAGAAACCGCACCCAAATACAGACAGAGATGATAGCCGATCACGACAAAAACTACCTACAACGCATGTTCTGTTTTTGTTTTTTCCTCCTCTTTCATCAGACAAATGTATTGAAGATGGACAGAGGGCTTGTGAGGGAGAGCACGGACCGACAATACAAGGGTCAACTTAGGCCGGAGAGGCTGATTAGCTTGTAATACACAGGCAGAAACAAGGAGCTGTATTTTTGGCATTAATGTGGGTGTTAATTTGATACAAACCACTCACCAGACTATATATATATATATCCCCTCATGGTACTCCCATTTTACAAGTGGCCTCAACCAGCAGAACAATGCACCCTGACACACAGCAACATCACAGCTCAGGAACAGCTCAAGAACCATGGCTCATGACTGTTACTAAAGGACAATATGGTACATAAAGAACTCCAAAGTCCCCCAGATCTAAAAAAAAATTAGAAACAAATGTCAAGGATTTTTTTTTTTTTTTACTTTTCAAAATGACAAAACAACCAGTGCAAGTCCCCTGGAATTCAGGCTGTAATCAAATATCCGAATACTCAGATTTACCTACAAAGACGCAAATGTTCGGGTTTATTGCTGATTCTAAACTGGCCAAAGGTTTGAACATTAACGCGAGTGGTTGTCTGCCTCTCCGTTTCAGTCCTGTGACAGACTGGTGACCTGTCCAGGACGTACCCTGCCTCTCACCCTATGACAGCTGGGATAGCCTCCAGGCCACACCACAACTCTGAATGGCTAATCAGTTAAGAAAATAGATGGGTGTTTACATTTTCATTGGCAATAGGTTTTCAGTTTTGGTTTTCAGATTTTTTATTTGGTTAAATATGGAAACATAAACAATCTCAGCCTGTCCACTGTTCATGTCAGCATTGCTAATTTAGCACTGGATTTGTCCACCTTTCATACCCCTTTACCAGACTACCAGAAGACAGTTACCAGATGCTACTGCTTCAGAATGACATCTTCCTTTTCTAGCACAGGAACAGCCCTCTTTCTCCAATTCTCTACTGCGGGCCTCATTGCTTATTCATTGGGTGAGTGAGCAATGAGATTTCAGAGTGACAGAAAGCAGAGGAGCACAGTATGATCGAAAAAAGTAAGACCTTTTATTCCAAGCTCCGATTATTCAACTATTAAAGCCCTGAAGCATTAAGTTTGGGCAGCCCTGCTTTACACTAGATGGGAGTTTTACTGTAAAGACAGGATGTGTTCAGCAAGCCAGTAAAAGCAACATGACCCAATTCAACCATTTGAGTAACAGGATTAGATGGAGAAAAATAATTATCAATCTGTTCCTTTGGGCTTTTCAAACGTTATCAGGATAAACTGACAAAGTTCTCAGAGTTTGAGTCAGTCAGAAAAAAAACGATTAAACGTTTAACAAAGGCTCCTTTTCCAAAGATTACGCAGAAGAAGGAAAAAAAAATACATTTTAGGGCCATTGCGCCCTCTGCATTCATGTGATTAATGCAGAAGTTGTAGTAACACATTTTGGCCACAATGCTAAACCCTCTGCCCTGGCAGGGATGCTCATGGGGGCTTGAGAAAGACAAAGTGCCACCTTGAGCAATTAAGAAAACGCTGATATAGCACTTTTTAAAAAGCCAAAACACCACATGCAACACTAGAGAATTAAAAGAAATACACAATTAAATTAAAAAAAATTAAATTAAAAACAAAACAGCAACAAATAACCCTATTCTTCTGTAAGCTGTCCTGTTTTTCCATACCAGCCTGCCAAAATGTGACTCTACACAGACTTTATAATGAGTGCCAAGGTGGACAAACGCTCTCCTCTACACACCTCGTAAACACCTCCTGGCCACAGCTTTGCAGGAAAGCAAATGCATGAGTGTGTGCGGTATATCCTCTCATTGTTCCAGGCCTCACGGGGGGGAGAGACGATCTCATACTATTGTTCCACTTCCAATACGATTCTATCAAGCTAACACACAAGCAAACACATATACAACTAATACTTCAAACAAACTGTAGAAGCAAATAGAGCCAATCCTACTTTTTTTTAGTCTAAAGTTCAATTCTCTCTCTCTGGAAGAGAACTTTCAAAACTACGTAACCCAGATTCAAGTGCAGCAGGAATCACACCACAGCCCATTCACAATTTTCACCATTTAAACCTGTTGCCTACAAATGTGAACAAAAGGCAAAACTTAAATTCCAGGAGGAGAAGAAGCAGAGTCTTCTATTACTTTCAACACAGCAACTTTATCTAGCATGAGACCAATTTTAAAGGTCTTTGGATCATGCCTGTATATTGCAGGTTGGAAAGTCTGTTTCAGTGTCTGTAGCTTTATATCAAACTGGAATGGCTGCTGGCGCCGCCCTTTCAGGAGGAGTAGCCAGCGGGTGCAGAGCAGCACACTGAGTTTACAACCCGCTGTTGATTGCTGTTTTGTAACATACACTTACCACCCGCTTTATTAGGTACACCTGTTCAACAGTATGTTAACACAAGTATGTAGTCAGTCAAACACTTGGCAGCAACTCAGTGCATTTAGTCATGTACATATGGTGAAACTGAACATCAGAATGAGAAAGAAAGGTCATTTAAGTGACTGAATGTCAGCCAGACGTGCATATTGCTCTTCTCCAAGGATTTTCGCCCCAGTCACTGGAACGCCACAGCCTACGTGAGTATTTATGCTGATCATTTCCATCTCTTTATGTCCACAGTGTTTCCAATTTCTGATGGCTGCATCCAGCAGGATAACACGCCATGTCACAAAGCTCAAATCATTGCAAAAATGATTTCTTGAACACGACAATAAGTTCAGTTTACTCAAATGGCCTCCACGGTCACCAGATCTCCATCCAACAGAGCACCTTTGGGATGCGGTGGAATGGGAAATTCACATAACATGGAGCAAAATGTCTGAGAAATGTTTGTTGAATCTTTGCCACGCAGAATTAAGGCAGGTCTGAAGGCAAAAGGACATCCAACCCAGTACTAGCAAGGTATACCTAATAAAGTGCCTAGTAAACACCCTAAGTGTTCGAGGTTTTCCCTGTAGTTTCATAGCCTGCAATAAAGTTATAATATTGCTGTTCTGTTATCTGACAACAGGAAAATTTCAAAGTAACACAGTGAGCCACAAAACTGTCAGGTCAATAAATAAACTGCTTTTAATTATATTTTCAATTTAAAAAATATACATTTGTGAAAATTAAAAGGCACATTTCCAAATTTGAATAGTTGCATTCTGTGTATTTTTGTTTGACTTTTTATTATTACTTAATATTTCTGTTCAAATGTATCCTTATCTTACTTTATTGCATTTATTTCATTTTAGATATTTTTCATAGTTTATTTTATTAAGCTATCCATTACCTTACCTACGTTTTTTGCTATATGCATGTTCTAATGAATTCAATTTTTAACCGCTCTAAAAAAAAAAAAAAAAGATTTTCCCAAATCTGAGCTAAATGTCAGCACCACTCCCTATGGCGCATTTCAGTAAGAGAAACAGCTGGAAAAGATTTTTACTTATTTTACTCACACACCCTGCTTTATCAGCTGAGGTCATTTGTCCACCAAACTCAGAATAAACAACCACATTTTTAATGGAGTTTGGCATGAGAAGCTCTCCCGCATCAAACGCTGTCCTGTCTCTGGGAATCCTCGATTACAACATACTCCAGAGTTTGCTTAGTTGTTTTAAATCTGTACAAAGAGAATGTTCTGTCCTTTACTGCTACTGATAAATGAGTAAACAGACCAGGATGAGGAGGAGGCGAGTGTTTCCTCGGCTCCAGCTGGGAGCTGCCCGGAGGAAAGACAAACACAATACAATGAAACGCACGTGTGTGGGTTTGACTGATGTAGTATTTTTAAGGATGCTAATCTGCTCTCCGCTCATTTGTTCCAGAGACAAAGGGCTTCAATAACATCACAGTAACATATGAAGGTTAAGAGTTCAATCATCGCAATGGCCTATTTGGCATGTGGAATTTATGTGCTAAAAGTGCAAATTTCACCCTGAAATTCTTGTCGAACAATGTTTAAATCGAGTCGGATTTCCCCGGATTGTTTTTATTGCTTGCAAACTGGAAAAATCTCTCTGTAAGTGCAATGAAGTATCATGAATTTATAATTTTTTTGCAATTTCACCTTCAGTTCAAGGACTTAAGATACACTACAATAATGATAAGCTAGGTGTACAAGTACAAATCCAACACTTAGTAAAGAGGCATTCACTTGGCTTCCCTCTAATGAGCACATTACCCAAACCTTTTTTTTTAACCACCTGGGTCTCATGTTTAACCATTGGCAGGAACGGCCCTGAAAGCAAACAGTGAAATGTGACCAGAAGGCCATCACACTCAGTAAATCCATAAATATTCAGCCAGCTGTTTCACTTGCGTGTGATTTGGAATAAAAAAGAGTACTCTGTGATGCCTCCTAAAGAGACTTTTGCCAGCAGGAAAAGGAAAGATTTGCTCCCCACAGACAAAGTCGTGACGAAATTAGTTTTTAACCAGTTTTATTAATCTGGGTTTTATTTACTGCAGGATAACTGGCGTTTTGGTTTATTAAATGGTGAGAAATCACAGAAAAAGTTGTGAATTTTGTTGAATAAGGTAACATACTCACTGCCCTGTGCAGTCACCCCCACAAAAGCCAGTTCTGAGCCAGGAAAAACCCTGATAAAGTCAGTAATTTAGCAGAGACGGTAAGACAAGAAGCTATGAAGGAATCAGATCCATCGAGGGAAATACTAACGCTCTTGATCCAGCTCGCATGCGCACAATTACACACACGCACACCTCTCAAATCTCTTTTAATGTTTAGCACAAACAATATTTTCTTTGTCTTTAAGAGATGTAAATGATATAAAACATGCTGTTACCTGGTCTCTCCTGCCCACCACAGAAAACCACATGTTGCAGCTGCTTGTAAGCCAGACCAGTTCGCACTGGGGACGTCTGCAGCCGAGGAGACACGCACACACACACACCCACCAACTGCGCACACCTGCTTTTTATCCCAAAGAGCGCTTCAACCTGCCAACATGAACCGACAAGTCCAAAACCTCCCAGCAATTACACAGGCCGCGTGTAATCCATTCAGCTGAATGCTTAAAAATCACTGTTTACGTGCGGAAATGTGGGATAAAAAAGTTCCTGCATGTGCAGCTAAGAAGTGCAGGAAATTTTCCACAGCTCATTGTAAAAAATTTTTAAAAACTTTGGTAGGGACTAAAAAAAAAAAAACTTAATATGAAAAAAGTGTTAAAAACTCCTATAAAAACAAGCAATATAAATTTTAAATGTTGCCCACAGTCCCATGTGTGTGCAGTAAATTCCTCAAATGTTCCCAAGAGCTCCAAAATTCCTCCACAGCGTCCTAATTGCAGAGTGTTTGTTAAGAAACAGTAAATTCAGGCAGCAGTCCAGAGGTGAAGTGTCGGCCGGGACGCCAGCTGGTCAGACTGAGGTGGAGCGCCGCTGCAGCTCCACCAGGCAAATACCACACTCGCACACACTCACATAGAGTTATATAACAGGACAGAGCTCAGCCCAGTTTACCGAGAATCCAGGCAGCTGTTTGTCACATTTCGCTCTACCTGCCTTTCCCAGCCCGCTCGCATTTCTCTGCCACCTTCTCATCCATCCACACAGCTTTGAAAATAAACAGAGCAAGGAGGTTTCCTCTGTACATCCTTCCCACTCTTCCTCTCCACACACGCAGGAAAGCTCTCACATTCAGCAGGAAGCTTACTCCAATCAAAAGAAAGAAAGAAAGTGTCTTTAGGTTTTGTGCGGAGAACAAACACTAAAGCTCATCTACCCATATGCTCTTTCATTATTCAATACTTCAAGTCTTGTATATGGCTGCATAGTGGACAGGTTTTATACTATAGTGCTGCACATGATAGGATATAGCAAAGAGACAAACCCAGCTAAGAGGAAATTTTGGTGATTGAAGTGCCTTAAAACTGGATTACGTAACTGTCTGACCTGAAAGTGCAGAGTTACCCCTGAAGGAAATTTGTTAGTCAAACTGGACACCCAACTGTGTTTCACTTCCCTTTGCCATTTTAAATTATAATCAAAACCAAGTGGGACATTGTACCGGCTCTGAGGTGCATACTGTGTACCTGCAGGGCTTTTATTTAGAAACACAAAATGCTAAAATGCTCCAAAAATGTTTCAAATACAGCAAAAAGCAAACAGCTGGGAAGATGATTTCTTATCAACGTTAATAAGGAAGCAGAGTAGTGATCCTTTCATGTTGCTATAAACACTAAGCATGAACTGACCAATGAACAGTCTGACATATAAAATTAGAGGGTGCTGATGGAGACATGATAGTTGAATATTTTCCCCTTGATTTATGCAGAGTTTATATTGTGTGGTCCTCTTTTGCATTAGTTTTACATTATTTTCACTTAAGAGTATTTTTTTTAGAGTTTATGAATCTTAAGCAACATGACATGCTGTGCCTGTTCTATGTTTCACGTCAACGACAACACTGATCAATGAGTTGCAAAATTATTCGACAACTATTTTGAAAGCTTATTTGTCATTCAGGTTGTTTTTATCTTGGCAAAAATTCCAAGCTTTCACTGGTTTTAGCTTCTGGAGTTGGGAGGCTGTTGTTTTTCTTTGTCTCAACTGATGTTTTTTTTATAATTAAAACTGCTTTTCTGTTTATTTTAATGCATCACTTAATGGCATAATGGTGTAAATGATTGTTGTGGTTTTCTTTGCATTTGGAAGTACCGCTGCTCTCCAATTTCACTATAAACTGCAGAATGAAAATAAAATTCTTCTCAACGCCAATCGCTTCAGCTGCAGTTCCTCAAATGGCCACTTGATGGCCACTTTAATGTTATAATACAACATCTCAAAGCACAAGCCCCTTCCACAATGGGATAGTTGCTTCAGGAAGGACATCTGTCGTAAAATCTGTCCAAAACTATCGATGTGAACTTGTCTGCTGTAGCAACTTCTTGGGGACATTCAAGGTAGCAGCCAAAGGTAATGATCAGAGCCAAAATAAACATTTTCACGGCCTTTTATCAAGAGTGGTTTTGATCCCTGTGGCTAATTTCCATATTTGTGAAAACCGTACAGAGGATGAGCTAATACCTGTCTCTTAAGCCTCCACTAAGTGAAGTCACTAACTGAAGGTTGAGCAGGTAACAACATTTAAGTATTTAAGTGTTCACTCTGACTATCAGTTACAGCGGGCTTATCATGTGGAGTATGTGTGCTTACAAATTAGTCAGTGTTTGCACTTTTTAAGAAGGCTTAGGGGTCGCGGGGTGGATAAAACCATTAGGCTTTAATTTCATAGGGCAACAACTGAATCTACTATCCGTTACGGCATTACTACGTGGTTGGGTGACCTATCTGTCAAGCTCAGATCACCAATACAAAATTTAACCAAGAGGGCTGGAAAGAATTATCATGCTCACTGCGTCTTCCCTCCAGGACATGTTTGGAGAGGCGGCAACAAAGCAGGGTTTGAAAAATGACCAAGGACATAAACCACATCCTACATAAAGAGTATGAGCTAATGCCCTCAGGAAGAAGGTACAGGGTACCAAACTGTAAATTGAACAGGTATAAATTTTAAGTACCGCTATCAATCAAACTACTGACTAGTAATAGATGAATTTTGAGTGTGTGTTTGTGCATGTGAATTTGATCATTTTGTGATAATTATTTTATGAGATTGCCCAAGACTTTGATAAAGAAAGACAATGAAGTCTAATCTAAACTCACTGGACATTTCTACCGTGATTGTGGTGTTGGTGCCAGTTGGAGCATTTGAATGGAATTACTTGACAAATAATGCGGGTTACTGTGTGGTGAGCATACTAGCTGCCCATTTTATGTTACTTAGCATTAATAAGCAGTTATCAGTGTCTTTGCATTGCGCCCCCAAAATGCTAGAAAGCATTAGCTGATAGCTAGTTGACGGTAACCAAAATGACAAACTCAAAGCACGAAAACAGCCCTCAAACCAATGAGTAACTTCACAGTGGGGATGTCACCTGTTCTATACAGACTGTGCATTTTATAGAACAAATGATTCATTTAGTGCATTACTGACAGTTTAATCCATGATGACAATAATTCTCAGGTGCAAACCTGAAAAGTGAAACTGCTGTGGATATAAACAACACTTACGACTTATTAAACTCTGTATGTGACTCATCTAATGCAAGCAAATCTGTGTGTTTTATGCAGATCTAATCTATACTAAGCTGGGATCTAAGTCACATACCATTTTCTTTGGCAGGCCACCCAGGTATACTAATGTGAGCCCAAGAGTTTTCCCACCATTAGTTTTTTTCTTCCTAGATTGGATGAACAGTTACAGAGTTACAGAGATAAGGCTAAAAATGTAAAATTTTACCAAAAAAAAAAAAAAAAAAAAAAAAAAAAAAAAAAAAAAAAATAAAAAAAAAAAAAAAAAAAAAAAAAAAAAAAAAAAAGCCACCTGGTGGCCAATCTATATTTTGAAAATGGCTGAAAATTTAATCAGCTTCAGATCCCATGGAGGTCTATCGTAGTTTTTGCATTATCGCGACGGGATGAAAGATTTTTGGTGGCAGTAGCGCTGATGATGTCATCATATTCCTGCTTTTTGGAGATATAATAATAAAGGATGTATTTATACTATGTAACGGTTCATTTAAACAGTGGAACGAGCCAGACAAATCTAAGTCTGTCGGAAATACTTACCGTCCATCAAGAACGCTGAAGAATTTCTCTCCAGTTTTGGCATATTGCCTCTTAACCTTCTTGAATGTCTAAAATCTAAAACTCTGTGTTGGGCATCCTAATCTAATCACATCTGTTTATTCATGCCTTTTATCAGTTCATTATTTTAGTTAATCCATTCCAACCCAGTCCATTAAAGTTTTTACAGTGTTTTCCATCAAATGTATACAAGCCAAATTTGCACCCAACATACATACAGGCTTTCATACTTTACTCCTCACATAGAAGGTGTGGTAACAAATGGAAAAACAGGAACAGACAATGACCCACAGTTAAATTGGCCCCTGCCACATGCCGCCTCCCTTGAAAGAGCAAACTACACAGACCACGTTTATGTCCGGGACTCATCCAGAAGTTTCTTTGCAGTGTCACTGTTTAGTCTCTGCTGTCAGACTCAACAGTGAAAGCCGTCTATTTTCAACGGCAGTCTGTTCTGTCAGCACCGTGCCACTCAGTCTCACGCACACACCGACACACTCCATCTCTACAGCCAGGATGAAAACATCCAAGTTATTTTTGGAGTTCCTGGCAAATGCATGCCCGTCATTTACTTCCTTCAGATTTAGTTTTAAGGAAAAGTTTTCCTGCAAAATAAAATCCTGACAAACCCAAAACATCTCAGAACTGCCAAAGTTCGCCGCTCACTCTTTGACACACTTTCAGGTGACATTTCCTACCTTGGCAGCCACGATGCTGAGGCCCATGCCATTGTGCTTCTTCAGGGTTACTGTGACGACCTCCGGCTCTTTCCTCATTGGCTGAAAAGAGAGATGGACAGGAAGGACAAACAGTAAGCGAGGATGATACCTCTCACTGTGAGTGAATGTGTTACAGCCTGAGGAAATCTCAGCGAGGGTCCTCTAGCGTGTTCCCTCCGTCTGAAACATGGAGAATAATGAG
>VUQH01052944.1:4098-35800 GCA_015106775.1 Etroplus canarensis | reverse complement strand
AAACCCCCCCCCCCCAGTCATTTGTGAAGCCCCCATACTTCTCTAGATCAACAGAGAAGTACTGTGCTGTTTGTCTCCTTGACTGCCTGTAAACTTTATGCACACATACACTCAACTCTGTAACCACAAATACACACACATGCATGCGCACACACACACACACACACACACACACACACAAGAGCACAATAGATCAGCCCCGCAGGCAAGAGTAAACAATCAAGTACTATACCCCAAGTATTGTCAGGAGCACAGCCCCCCACCAGTACTCCCCTCCCCGACACACACCAGCCTAGCCGCGCCTCATTCAAAGGGCCCATTCATGTGCTGCACTGAAGGGCCGACAGTAAGTGCTCTCCACCTCACTAACTGCTGCTCTCTGCTCTCCTCTCTGTCCTGCCTGCTTACCTGCCTGTCTCTCCACCTGCTTCAGTGTATGCCCATCTGTCCATTAGGGTGAATTCACCGTGGGCATATTTAGAGCAGCTGATTCACACGTTTTATTATTTAATCCCTAAATTTTGTTCTTATAGCCCAGAGAGTGTGATGCCAACAAGTTACCACAAATGCAAGTCTTCATTACATTCTTGATCTGAAATTATTCCATACAGTTTGTAAGGAAAGCAAACAAGCACAGCACATGGCTGGATGGAGTTGAGTTCTAGTTTAATGTATATAAGGATATGTGAAAGGGTGCAGTTAATCAAGCTTATAAAATACAACACAGCCTTATTCAATTTATTAACAATTAGTCATGCGTCAGTGACTATATAAAAATCATATTTGTTTTTGTTCACCTGGTACTAAGACTTCCTGATGCCTCATGAAGACAGTTAGCTAAGACTCCATTAAAAGAACTACATACAAGCCTATTTCAATTATTTTTACAAGATACAGTTTATCGTAGAATTTCAGGTTCTTGTTAACGAGAGGGGGAGATTGACAGATGGAGTGGCACAGTGGCTGCAGCGATGTGGACACCATACCGGTCTGTTGTGGTAAAGACAGATGAGGGTGAAGGCAAAGCTGTTGATTTACTGGTTGATCTACATTTCTGCTGCTGTGTCCATGAGCTGTCGACAGTGACCAAAAGAATAAGATTGCGGCTACAAGCTGGAAAAATGAGCTTCCTTCAGTCTGGCTCAGACCTTAGAGGTAGACTATAGTTTCTGCACCCGCAACTCTGCAAGGGACCTCTTGGGTAAGAATGATGTAAATTTTGTCAGACTGCAAGCTTGAGACTTCAAGGGGACGTCTGTATGTCTGCAATTTTTTTATGACCAAACTGAAGTATCGGAGTAAGTAAACAGAGTTTTAAGTAATGGCTACAGGTTTATGGTGTCTGCAGCTGTCCATACACACACAATAGAATATAACCCTAACTTCAAGACAGGGCAAATTTTCAAATTTCAAAATTCTATTCCTCTACATCAAAAAGAGCCAGTTGAGGTTGTTCAGGATCATCCAACTCAAAGGAGACCTCTAGGTAAACCCAGTATACTGGAGTTTTTCCATTTCTCTTTATGGTTGTCCCTGACTGTTGTCTAATAAAAGCTGGAAGTGGGGGCTTGGGAGAGGAAGGTCTGGGCATCTCTGCTGAGGATGGATTGATAAATCAGACTGTTTCAAATTTAGCAGTGTTACTTCATGAAGGTACTGTAGAGTTTGGCCAAACAAATCAGTGCAACTGAAATTGCTTGACTGTCTGCCACACTCTGAGGTGACAGACAGCTTTATATATTTGTTTAACTCTGACAAACACTTTTCTCTTGTTCCCTGGGAGCTGGTGTTTGTTATGTTTTAACATCTTTCCATCTAAGAGGCTGCTTTTGACAACCACCTCAGCTGGCCAGCATCAGGCACTTAGGGTTTCAAGACAGTTAAAAAGAAAGAGTAATGGCTATATGTGTTTTAGCCAAATACTAATGGAAAATAATTCTTACATTTTCATTAACTCTTAACATTTATACTAAGCCTCAAGTTTACTACCTGCACTTTCCAGAAAAATAAATCATGACCAAAAAATGTTGCTAACATATTGTATTCTTTATCACAAGCCTATTAAATACATATGGTACAGCCAGACTCAAATTTAAAGTAATCTAATGTTCAACACCAATTACAGTGAACTGAAAATTAATCTGCCACAGAGGAAAAATTCAGATAAGAGGCCATGAAACACATTAACTGAGCTTTTATGGTCTCTGTGTCTTGCTAGATCATTTATGGAATCAGCTCTGTTCTGATTCAAAGTTCACACTTATAGGAATGGGTATGAAGCAAAGTGAAGATGAACAAACAAGGGAAAGACAAATGAAATTAATTTATTGTTGCTAGAGTTGATAAGTCATTCCTGTAAGCACAAACCCAGAACACTAGAGACATAGTCGCTCATACAGTTCACAATCCATCGCTATTCACAGGTTTTGTAATGTGTGAAGTACAGAAAGAAAGTGATACATCTTCTTGCCATTGGTTGGCTGTATAGCAGAAACTAATGAGAATTAAAATCCACTGAGAAGTCAAGGAGGGTCAAACAGTAGTAAATAGGACAACAGTCCTAGTTCTTGACCGGCCCTAACCTAGCTTAAAGACATTATTATGCCATAAATAAACCTAATGACAGCATTTACGTATACATGGCAGAGTGGCACATCTAAACGCTCATTTTATGAACATTACATGTACAATCCAGACCAATACTCTCAGAATAACATTGTGAAAATGGAAAAGTGAAAGCAAAACATTTGGTCAGCTGAGCTAAAAGGCATCCAAACATGTTAATCCATCTGAAAGTAAAGAATCTGCCACTCTTCTAAATCAGTCAAGAGAAAATGCTAGCAAAAGCCCCTGTCAGTGTCATTGTCAGGTAGTGGCACGTGGTGATGACTGGGCTACAGAGAAGATAGTCCAATGCTACTGTTGCTAGTGTGTGAGAAAGAAAAAAAAAACACTACAATAGTTTCATTATATCAGCAGGAGAGCCTCATTCATGTATTGCAATTAATGATTTCCTTGAGCTCTATAGGTCCTCTAACTTGTTCAGTCTGTTTTTTTGTGTGAAATGTTTCTCCTCCACTCTGCACTGTTTTGTCCCCACATGTACAGTATTTTTACCAACAAAGACATATGCCCAGTTAAACAATAGGTTGGGGAAAGGAGATAAACCAGTGCTCATGCAAATAGACAATTTAAATTTGAGCAAGTATCATTCTCAAGAAGGATATCATCACAAAACAAGATCCTTCTCTTTTCTCTTGTTTTGTGATGATGATAGATCCAGGGCCCGCCAGCACCTTCAATTCACAGTGTCAGTAAGTGTCACTTATATGTGGAGATTTTGACATGAAACCATAGCAAGGTAGATTAAATTAAACAATCTAATAAAAGTAATACTTAAAAAATTTAATGGTAAAATGAGCAAAAAAAATTAACTCTGACCATCATAAACCTCTTTTATTCATTCATATAATAAGTAGCAGTACAGTAACATTTATTTTGGCACCTGGAAAAAATAAGCCTTGGCATAAGCTTTTTTAGGTTATCAAGAACTAACAGTCTCTGTTTCTGCACTGCTGGTTAAATACTAAACAATATATGTGAACTTGCCTGTCTAGTCATGCAAGATACTTAATGAGCAGGCCATTTCCCAGGTCTATTCTAGCTCAAAATATTGTGCAGAAACACTCAAACCACGGAGCAATATCTGAATATGGCAGATGTTCGTCCTCTTTTTCTTCTCAGTTCTCCCCCTCCACCTCTTCTCATGCAGCAGTCTGCTGTTGAACCTCATGTTCCAGCCGCTATGCTGTGAGACATCTGCACCTCACTCACTGTTTCTTTCTTTTCTGTCTCATCTTTCCTCTCTATACATGCGCGCGCGCTCACACACACAGACACAAAATCCTTTGCTTGACGACAGATGGCAAGTCAACAATTGTACAGCGTCAGTCTCTCAAAACAGACACACACACACACACACCACATGCACCACATGCACACACAAACACAGAAACAAACACCACCTCCTTGTCCTCCTGTCCCTTTGTATCCAATCCCTTGTCAGATGCCTTGATTTGCTTCTTACAGTAGTGTATGCATTAGTGTGTGTGTGTGTGTGTGTGTGTCTCTCTCTCCCACTTTACCTTGGTATATTAAGCACTAGTTTAATGAGAGCATGGTGAGGAGTGGGCCCCAGCCAGTGGACCATATGGGAACCATTTAGCCCCCTCAGAACACTGAGCCAAGCCTCACTGACATGATTACCGCTGCTGTCCACTGCTCTACACTAGTGTCAGATTGGGAATGGGGAATTTTATCATGGACAGCTAATTAATGACTGAGATTGGCAACCATAGATGGAGGAGTCTGAGGGAGGTTAAAAAAAAAATTTCACTGTTTGGTCTCTACTTCCATTCCATTTTTAATCAAGCAAAGTAACTGATATTCATTGAAAAATGCATAGAATATAAATATTGCTTGTAAAAATGTACACGACAATTTATGTACACATACAGAAAAAACATGTTGCATGGTCACACTTTGCTAAATTTTCTTAAGAAATTTCTAAAAAGTCACAGTTTATGCATTTGTGTGCTGCACATAGAGCTGGGCAATGTGTGAAAAATTCATATCACGATGATATGGTTGATATCAGTCGATGTCGATACAAAGCTTCAAATTTCCATTTTAGTCCTGAGATGTGAAATTATCATGAGGCAAATTTTGGCTTGGATATCATTTATTGCCTGTTAGAAGTTGAACATGACATATGCACTGTAGAACATTATATAACTGTATTTCAAATAAACAAAATGCGTATATATACTAAACTAAAATCTGAATTCTGAGCAGTCAGAAGCTTTCAGGTTTTACAGACGAATATTAAAGTTTTTGGTCTACTAACTAAAATAAAATCTTAATTCTAAAACTCTGAAATCTTAAACCTAAAATTTAAATTCTAAAGCTTTTAGATTTTACAGGAGAACACAAAGTAAATTCTTTGGTTAGTTCCAAGCAAATAAAGTAGGAATTAATATAAAATAAAATTCCAAATAATCCGCCTCTGTATCGCCTCTATACAAACATACAAAGAAACAGACAAAAATATTGTATTTCTATCCTCAGTACAAATAAGTCTTGAGGATCAAATACTTTCTGTCAGTCCTAAAATCATGACTTCACCTGTTTGGTTTTCAGGAAAGTGTGCAGTTTAAAGACATTTGCTTTTCAGATTGCAGCCTTGATCAGTGCAGTGGGCAGTGAGGCTCAGATATGGTTCAGATGTGCGACTGTCGCTCTGTTCTCTGTGTATAGCTGAGCTGTCTAAGATAACTGCTAACCAGGGTTCATTACTTCAATCAGCTGCTTAAAGCCAACATTTTCCACCATGGTTACTGTCATGGTGTTTTTTTAAATAAAGTAGGCTTTTGCCTTTGTGGTCTCACTGTGTGTTTTTGTTGTAAGGCATGGAGCTGAAGAAAGTGGACCATGTGGTCTGTGGTTGTTTCAGGAGAACCAGCAGTACCTGCTTGGGTCGAGGGCTGTAAAGTTTTACATTGTCCTCTAAAGGACGATCCTGCTTCAGACGTTAAAACACATCAGTATTATTACAGTCTTTGTAGGAACACGCTTTGATACAGTTTGCAGCACAGCTTCTCTGCTTTGTGTCGGACTTTAAACAGCCAAAATATCTCCCCATACTGAACTCCTCTGACCCGATTGTCCAACAATGTCCTCGTCTTTTGAGTCTCGGGCTGTGTGTCCATTGCCGTGTCTGCTTTAGTAACTCTCGGGTTTTTCATTGTTAGTTTCTCTTTTATCTTGCTTGCTCACCTGAGATGTGGTGCGTGCGGTTGCAGATGCTCAAACGTTAGTACGTGTCCTGCTACTGGCTCCTATCCTACGCCCCACCCCTCAAAGATGGCCACAGCTGTTTTCCAACCACGTGATTCGTTCGAGTGGTGCTATTCTCATTAAGTTTGACTTTTTGTGTTTTCTATTAAAATATGAACAGCATGAGTTTTATCGACGCATTATTGACCTAATATCAACTGTGTCTTCAATCTCTATTGAGCAAAAGTACTATTGCGATAATTATCGTTATTGTTTTATCACCCAGCTGTGGCAACCCCTAACAGGAGTAGCCGAAAGAAGAAGAAGAAGTAGTTTCATTGCCCAGCTCTAGCTGCACATGTACTGTACACTTTTCTCCCTTTACATCTTTATTAATGCACACATTTATTTATCTTTCACATTTTCACTGTGCCTCTGTGGAACAGCAGGTTCAAGCGAGTGGTTCTGTTAATCTTGCAAGAGACAGATTACAGGTGGGAAGTTATAAATAGACTGACTGACCCTTTAACCTGACCACCGTGACATCTACATACAGCTCAACTATTAAGTCAGATATAACAGGAGCAAACTCAAAATAAAACCTACTAAACGAAAACTACAATAGCCATTTATTTACAAATCTGAATAAGAAGTTGAGTAAAACAAGCATTCCTGTACCCTTACATCACATCTCATAGCTGAAGTAGTGTTCTATAGTATACTACAACCCCAATTCAAAAAGAGTTGGGATGCTGTATAAAATATAAATTGAAAAACACAACAATTTGCAAATCTTACAAACCAATATTTTATTCACAAAAAAAACACAGAAAATGTCAAAATGTGAAAGTGAGACATTTTACAATTTTGTGAAAAATACTAGTTCATCTTGAATTTGATGGCAGCAACAAATCTCAAAAAAGGACAACAAAAGGCTGGGAAAGTGATGATGTATTTGTATTCTCTTCAAGGGGTCACCACAAGGGATTAATCCACTTTAAAAAGTGGCACTAAAAAGAAAAAGCTGGAAGAATATGTTGCAACTAATTAAGTTAATTGGCAACAGGCCAGTAATGTGATCGGGTATAAAAAGAGCACCCTAGAGAGGCAGAGTATCTCAGAAGTACTGATGGGCAGGGGTTCAGCAATCTGCCCATCTATAAATGTAGACTGAAGCTCTGTCATGCAAAGAAGAAGCCATATGTAATTCTGTGATCATGAACCAGAGACACGGCTGTCTTTCCTAGGCCAAAGCTAATTTAAAATGGACTGATGCAAAGTGAAAGATTGTTCTGTGGTCAGATGAATCAAAATTTGAAATTGTTTTGGAAATCATTGATGCTGCGCCCTCTGGACTAAAGAGGAGGGGGACCATCCAGCTTGTTATCAGTGCTCAGTTCAAAAGCCTGCAACTCTGATGGTATGGGGGGTGCATTAGTGCCTATGGTACTGGCAACTTGCACATCCGGAAAGGTACCATCAATGCTGAAAAGTATATAGAGGTTTCAGAGCAACACATGTTCCCCTCCAGATGGTGTCTTTTTCAGGGATGGCCTTGCATATTTCAGCAAGGCAATGCTAAACAACATACTGCAGCTATTACATTAGCATGGATTTGTAATAGAAGAGTATGGATACTGGACTGCATGCCTGCAGTCCAGACCTTTCACCAACTGAAAACATTTGGCACATCACGAAACACAAAATACAACAAAGACAACCCAGGACTGTCAAGCAACTGGAATCCTATATCAGACAAGAATGGGACAACATTCCTCTCCCAAAGGTCCAACAGCTGGTCTCCTCAGTTCCCAGACTGTTGTTAAAAGAAGAGGAGCTGCTACTCAATGGTAAACATGACCCTATCAAACTCAAGATGAGGTAGTATTTTTTATAAAATAATAAAATGTCTCACTTTCAACATTGATATGTTTTCTCTGTGTTATTTTGTGAACAAAATATTGGTTTGAGAGATTTGAAAGTCACTACATTGCTTTCATTTTTTGGGGTGGTACTACTGTACTACTGTTACTACACAAATAGTGTAAAAAAAAATGCTGTAATAAATATAAACATATAGTAGGATTCCTGTTTTACAACAACCCCATCAATTAGAAGCGGACAATTTCAAGAGGGACTTTAAGTTAACGGGCATTAACTTAAAACATGTTTTCACTTCTCAAGACTGCAAGACTTACCAGTCTTGCAAATTACCAGTACTTTGTCAGCTAATACTGAAGTTGAAGAGAAAATATACATCATTTAAATTAATTTTGTTCTGTCTAAAGAACATGTTAATGAGTTGTTTCAATTGGTGTAAGATAAGAATTTATTAAGCGTAACCCAAAGGATAAAATTAGACTGCTATTTTTACAGAACAGCACAGCAGATAATGGATTGCATCAACTCAGTATCAAAAATGTTTCATGCAGTAAGCTATCATTCTTCAGCATGAGTCTTTAAGACAACCTCAGCTGTGTTGGTATGCCTCCATTCCACTTTACAAGCAGACTTAAGGTTTTCACACATGCACTACAGTCCTCTGAACATTTTTAGACATTACCCAACAGAGGTGTATGTGCCCGACACGGTTGGATCGGACAATAAATACGGTTTAACCTGAGAACTCTGTAGCACTGTGCAAACTGTGTGATGTCTGTGCTAGTGTGAGAAAAGCACAGCCAACAGTGCGGTGAATTAAAAGCAACCAAGTGAGTGTCCCAGCACTCCCTCCTGTCCTATCTATCCACTGAGCACCCTCTCCTAAACCAAACAGAGTATTTCAACTAGTGAGACACTCTCCTGCTGTGAGATGTCACAGAACAATGCTGGATAGTTACCCAAAGTGTTTCCTGGCATTTGTCCGGAGTTCATGTGCTATGACAGCTTTAGTACCAGTAATTTATTGATTCCTTAATATTTGTTCAAGTCATTAAAGATCATTATGCCTCATCTGACAGCCATCGGACATGTTTAGAAACACTGAATTTAAATTTAAAAAACAGAGAATGTTCTCTGGAACTCATGCGTCATTTTAAAAGTGAAGCAACAAAAAGCTTTGTGCTACAGATTGAAGAGGAGAAAAGGCATCAAGGATGCAATTGATGTTTCTGAGTTAGGAGGCTGTCTAGTTGCCTTGACCAAACAGATAAACACCATTGTCTACCATTAACGGACAAGTTTGAAAACACCTTTCTCGTGCCAAAATAAAAGATTTAAAATAGAAGAGTGCCTGACTTGTTCTTTCTGCACTAACATCAAATGAAAGTTCAGCACGTAAAAATAAGAGTGTAACAAAGGCACAACAGCAGACAAAAAAATCAGAGAAATCGCATTTTCAACATGGACAAAATAAATATTACATATGCCGCAAGTGGAGCAGTAATCATCTTGTCAACTGTGGTACGCAACAACCTGACAAGTGATGTCCTGTTGTCAGCCTGAAAAGCAGTTCTAAGACATACTATCAGACTGTCCTGTTCTATTATTTAACAAGGAGCAAATAGAGTGTAGATTTGATTATCTTTAGTTCTCGACACTGGAGAGTTTAGAATGGAGTTCTACAAGGTTTCCTAATAGTATTTCCTCTATACAGACACTAAACTGTATTCTTTTTCTTTAGCTTCTGAAACCAAAAGGAAGTTTTAGTATAATAAGTTATTGATCAATATTTTACAAAACTGAAAAGAATTTGGCCATATAAACCCAAAACCATCCCACTCTGGGGTCACTTTTCTGCCAGGTAACACTTCTACAAGCTGGTAGCCACTAATCTGATGGCCCAAATCAGCCAAACCAACCCCCACTCTAACCTGCCTTCTCTAATCAGCCCAAAGCCTACTCCCCACCAGCTCACAATAACCTCGAGATGTTAAAGCACACACTACCCCTTTTAGTCTATCTAATCTCTGTGTTAGCACATTTAAAAATAGATTGGGGCTTCCACTTCAACTCAAATTGCTTTGTCAAGTGAGGACAGAGCAGCTACTGTCAATAGAGCTGATGAAACAGAAACATCTACAGGTTGCCTGTGGAACACGGGTCTATAAAAATACTTGCGGAGGAAATTCATTTACTCCAAAACTGAGATATTCACTACAGTATTGAACAAGTAGGATTCACTGATGGTGACATAATGAATGTTTTGTATGTCTGAAGAACGCTTCATATAACATCTGTGTAGTTTTGTGCTGTGTGATTGTTCAAACATCTAAAAAGCTCAACCAAAATTGTGATATTCTATATAGTACTTTAATATATTTCATTGGATGAACTATTAATTATTTATTTATGAAATTATAACATTTATATAACAAATTGCATAATGTATTTTAATTATTGCGAGCAGATGACATACAATATGTTTATCCAAGACTGCTTCTGATTACCCTTGTTACCAAATGAGTAGCAGAAGTGTTGATGTATAGTGAGTGGGCATGATCCATTATGTAAAAGATATGAAATTTGGGATTTCTTCATTTTATATTTATATATATAATAATAATAATTATGTTGTAAAGTGTACATGTGTGAATGTATGTGTATCCACTCACACTGATCAAATATTTGAGGTCAGCATTTTGAGGATCCTGAGCTGCAAACTAATCCCATTACTCAACCTCTCCTCCTTTACTCTCAGTTCGCTTCCTCTGTCCAAGTTGTTCATCTGCAGTGATCAGCACTCCATTCATCGATTCATTCATTCACTTATCCAAGACTGCCTAATTCTACATTAGTTTATTCACACACCCATCCATTATTCTAGGAGGGTCTGTTTGCATGGCTTTTATAGGGATGCTTCAGTGCTGATCATACTGAGTTGACAGTTATATTGCTTCAGGCCATTTAGTTTAGTTCAGAACGAGCCAAATGTATGCACATTAATGCTGAGGGCAATGCTATGCCACCACAGTAACAACACAGTGTTTATTTTCAAGGTTTATTTTCTGCTCAAAAACTCTGCAAAACAAAAAAAAAAATCAAATCATATTCCAACTGAAGACAAAGTTAACACACTGTCTGTATACATTTCATTTTGGTGTCCATACCTGCTAGTTGCAGGTCTTTTAAGTTGACAAGTTGCCTGCCTGTGCTCCATGGTGGCGTATCTGTCACAAACTATCTGTCTCTCTGCCGTTCATCTGTAGGCTCTGCAGACTAGTCTGTCTGCACCATGCTGTCAGTCTGTCTGACTGTCTGGCTGTCTGCCATTCTCTGCAGTGTAGAGTGAGTCATTCTTAGGACAATGGAGACAGTTTGTAAAGCCACACTGGAGCGTACACTTCCTCCGGAAGTGCAAGAGGATGCCATTCATAACAAAGCCTTCACTGTCTGACTATCTACTACTGCCTTGTAGTGCAAGTTTAAGAAAAAAGGAGAAGAGAAGAGGGGTACAGGGAAAAGGATGAAGTGAAGAGAAGAGGAGAAGAGAAGAGAAGAGAAGAGATGTACAGGAAAAAGGACGAAGAGAAGAGAAGAGAAGAGAAGGGAAGAGAAGAGAAGAGCGACAGAACAGACAGTGGTAGAAGCAGCAGCGGCCGATGATTGATATCAGAGATCTGGCACTGCCACCTGATCCAGCCAGCCAGCCTCCAGCATCACTGAACTCACTGAACTCACTGAGCCAAGATGGCTGCCTCACTGCACTGCACCCAATGAACCCCACAGCAGTCTAATGTATACAGTATAGCATGTACAATCCCCAAAGGGACTACATTTAAAAGATAGAGAAAAGAGGAAAGAGTGCAGAAAGGACAAGTGTGATGCTCCTAGTGTCATTGCAGTGTCTCATAAGATAATGGCAAGAAGCAGACAGGTTGCATGAAAAATCTAAAGGTGAAAGAACTGTCCAAGGAGAGTATCAACAAAGAATTATTGATCTTGACTACTTCAAAACAACTCTAACAAGAAACACTCCACTTTGACATAGTTTAGAGATCAGTAGCTTTAAGAAGAGCCACTTCACAGGGGACAGATAAATTGATTTTCACAAAGAGAGACACTGAATAGCTAATGGAGTCTGCATATTACGTAATTTCTAAACAAACCAAGGCAAAATATAGGAAGCATGAGCAGCAGCAATCTAAAGATACACATCAAGTCATGAAGAACAAACACTTCTGTGAATGCGTGGGATCAGGTCCAATACACAATCACAACAGTCTGTACGAACCTATAGCCCCATGACTCCTTCATTTGTTTCCCCAAAATACAGTCAAAGAAATCCACAGTAAAAATAATATCCACTCAAAAATGATTGAACTGCAAGAGGACGAACAAACAGAAATGTTCCATCTTCCTGTGGCGCTGATTCATATATTATTAAAATGACTGCATTTGAGGAACTGCAAATGTAAATGTGTATTTGTAGTAGAATCACTAGCTTCTTACGGCTCATGGGAATGGAAGATTTGCATTTCATTACAGTGATGTGTGAAGATGTGTTTAATTTCTACTTGGAGAAACAGTTTTGTTAACCGCACTAAACATTTAACTGAGTAACTTGAACCCCTGAAAAATCTTGATTACAAGATTTATACTATAGCAATTTAAATAAAGTTGTGTCAGATTTAAAGAAGGCAACATATCTGTTTTAATAACAATGACAAACCTTGTGACTTCACCACATAGGTTTGGTATGATTTTTTTTAAACTATTTTTCTAAAGCACTTACATACTTTACATTTCATGAAAAGATCTAGATTATCCATTTGCAGTTGTTTCAAATAAGTATGTCTAACATCCTCTTGATGTTATTGTGTCTCTTGGGAGCCAAATAATTACCAAAAGGAGGCTTCAAAATGTCTCACTCCACTTTGACATAGTTTAGAAATTAGCAGCTTTGCAGAAATGCACTTCGTAAGGGACAAAGTGACAAAGAAAAGATGATGCTTTTCACCCTGTCCTCTCTCCTTCAATGTTTCTCTTCCCTCCTGGACATCTGTTTTGCTGACTGTTGTGTGAGCTGATGCTGATGGCGGTAACATTATCCACAACTACCGTGTGACCTCTGTGGCCTCATATGGGCTGTCAGAAGATAAAGTCCTGGCTTTGGCATATTAAAGGTGAAATACAAACAGCTTTGTAAATGCTGATTTTTTTTTACCCCAAAACAATCAATATGACACAGTGTCATTCCATTGCCAGGTCAGCTAAGATCCTTTTTAAGCATTCAGCTTTTAACATTAAGAGAATGTTTAAAAATGCAATGTTCTATTATTATTTTGGTTTGCTTGTACATCTGTTGCCTTTATGCTGCACTGTGTGGCAGCTAATGGGATTTATCCAGCGTTTGTTATTTCCATTGATAAAAACATGATGCAGCCAAACACACTCCCCCCTCTGATTCAGTGAAAAGAGGAAGGAAATCATCATTGTGATAGTGAGTGAGTGAGTGAGTACTGAATGGCTCAGTTATCTGAGGACATGCTGTGCTGTGTTTTGGTAGAGGCAAAGTTCTTATGTTTGTCTCTGTGTTAGTCAATCAGGCTCAACTTTGTGATCATATAGAAAAAATAAATTAAAAATTGCCTTTATGCTTTCATTCCATTCATGCATTTTACCGCTTTATTTTACTATCCTATGTAAGATGTGTTATGTATTTTTGTTTTAGGTCACATGGACCTTTTATAGCATGTACAGTATGGGAAGTACTTTTTATTTTAAGTTAGCCTGGTTGAATTATTAAAGGAATAAGGAAAGTAAGGAAGAAATTAAAAAGATATACCTAAGCCAAAGTGAGGAGAACTTCTTCGTCCCTTCCATTAAGTTTTAAAGTTTACAACTGACCGTCTTCTGAAACCCCTACAGTTGGACATGAATATACACACATAAAAATACCACTTCCTGTGATCAGCCACTGATTGTGTATTTTGTTATCATCTTTGACCGACTATTCTAGTGGTTAGCTGCTTGTCAAACAAACTCACAGGTACACACAGTTCCTTCAAAAAACATGCAGAGGGGTAATCATTCCCATTGTAGTTCATGAGCTAGAAGTCATGGCCATCAACAATTATTTCTGAAAGGGAAACATTTTCTTTCAGTCAATCATTTCACTTTATTACCAGACCCATTAGCGTCTAAACGTAAATGACAGAGGTAAAAAAGGCGATAAAACAAACATTCTCATCACAGCCATTGTGTACTTGTTCTGGTTAAATTAAAAAAAATAAAAACTTTAAAAGTTTTATTTATCCAAACAAACAAATAGATTTACAACATTCAAATCTTTGCACAAACAATGGTGTCACGTGCAAATGTACAAGTTTCTATATACAGTTCTTTTACACCTAAACCACGTCTGAGCTGTACAATAAACCAGAACACCAGACCAAAATACAGCCTGCTTCTTACTAAAGGAAAATGTTTTGCATAAGCAGAAGTGTTCCACCTAACTGACATTTAATTGCACCATATACTTAACAGCTGTTATAGATCTGAACTAGAGGAAGAAACTATGACAAAATTGTCTAAAACAATCAGTGAGGAAATTACCAAAACTACAACCCCATTTTAACAAGACTATACAAACAAAACTGAATTAGTAACAAGAAAAGAGATGCATCAATACCCATGTAGCCAGAAATCAGCAAACTATACACTCAAACCCAGCAGTTACATAGATATTCTAATACAACATAAGTAAGATTTTACAATTGTTGTAATTATAGACACTTATGATCCTCAATCTTTTAAACCGAAAGATTTTTAACCTCCACTGCTCTGGTCTCTCTGTATGTGTGTCTATTGTCACTGTCAATCAATTCAAAAACAAAAAGAAGGTAGAAGAGTTACAAAGTACGGGGCCTTCCAGACAGTGAGAACACAACTGAATGCAATCATGTCAGTTCAAAAGCTTTGCATGTGGCGTGCGGACGGTTCGCTGTCTGTCTCGACCTCTCTTGCCTTTTTATTTCGATAAAAAGCTGTCTAATGACTAAGACTGCAGTGTCTGCTGTATCACGACCTGGACAGTGAGTCAGCACCCTGACCCTGCTTTGCTCCACACACACAAACACGGGGAAGGATTTAGCATATGATGCAGACAAACATTCATATTCCTGACACAAACAAACACCCTCATTCCCTCCCTAACCTCCATCTCTCTCTCACACACACACTGCAAGCACTAGTATTGCTGCGTCGTGACTGGGGGCGATGTGTTCCTCTTAATATGCACAGACGACTGTCTGAGGATCACACTGGCATGCTGGCATACAAAGACCAAGATTCTCCCCTAATTTTTTTAACCAATGCAGATTGTTTTTGAGTGTCTGACACAGTGAGATAAAGTATCCACTCCATGTAGTAAAGTGCAGCATATTCTCCTGCTGTGCCGTAGGGTCAGCCTACATTACCCAGAAACCTGCAGTCTGTTATGTATCCATGTCACTTCCTGTATAACAGTTTCTGTTACACATTCCTAAACAACATCGCAGTTGAGGGGATGATGCTCATTGGTCTAAAAGTCTGGAAATCCCCCTTGTTCTCTCTCTCTGAAGCTCTCTCTCTAAAAACACATTCACATACACTTGTCCCTCGAGCAGAAAGCCACAACCCCATTAAACTGTGGGTTAATAAAATAGAATACAAAGTCCTAAAGTGTCTACCAGCCAGTGCTGCAGTCAAACAGAGCTTCTCCATCACTTTTTTTAGCCATTTCTGGCCCAATGTGGCCTTGCTCCTGTGCATACTGAGCATAAGATGTGAATTTCTTAGAACAGGGAAGTACTATTTTTTGCCACATGGTCCTCAACTATTACAGAATATTTCCCATTTCTTATTCATTTTGTTGTAAACAGGATATGTTGTCAGTGCCCCCCCTCGACTCCACCCCAACCATTCCCTCAATCCCATGTCATATGATTCTCAGTGACACCACTCTATGAACTTAAGAGACAACTATATTCAGCAACACCTCAGAGGGACAGAACTAACTTCATTTCACAGGCTAATAAAGACACTGGCATGAAAGAAAACACTATATACCAGCCTAGTAAATGTTATTAACCACACATACACACACACACACACACGTGCATACAAATACAAATACCCATGTACACATTGTCTTTTACAGTCACAACCTGAGTGGAGCACATAGTGGCTTAGTAAACACACAGCCAGCCAAGCTCATAATAAAGACCCACGCACACACATGTACAATCACTACATAATCAGACATCCATGTTTTCACTCATACACACACTCAGTCGCAACACTCACATCCTTTTACCGGCACATGTGGACAGGCACGGCCAGGCCCTCAGTCTAGACAAGAGGCAGAGGAGAAGAAGAAGAGGAGAGGAAACAGAGGCACAGAGGATGGGAGAGGAAGAATAAGAGAGGTACTGGATGTACTTACCCCGTTTCTGGAGCCATCCCTCTCTAACGATGGTGACATCGCTCATGGTTCCTTCACGCTGAGTCTGATGCCGCTACACGCCTGCTCCTCGGAGAGAGAGAGGGAGGAGGGGAGGAGAGGAGGAGAGAAAGAGAGGGAGAGGAGGAGAGGAGGGGGGCCGGCTCTCCCAGCCTCCGCGTCACTCTCCCTCCCTTCCTTCCTTTCCCGTTCACCCTCTCGTTCGCGCAGCCTCTCTCTCAGACACACACAAACACGCTGTGTGTATGTCTATGTGTGTGTGTCGGTTTGCTTCCTGTTGTGGCTTATCTCCCTGGCTCCCTCCCTACTTCTTCTTTTTCGTCTTCTTCTCCCCCTCCTCCTCCACCTCCTCCTCCTCCTCTCTCGTTCCCTCTCCAGACCTTCCTCCTCACCAGCGGTGACTCAGTCTGGAAGGAAGTGAAAGGAGAAAAAAATTATTTATCCATATATAAAAAGTAGATATGGATTAATTTTTCTCCTCTCTTGCTGGTCCCCTCTTCCCTTCATAAGCCCTTTCACAATATCTGACAAGACAAACAACTAGTTATTTGTGAGAACTGCTTCCTCTGCTCTCTCCCCACCCAATCATACACCCAGTTCCTCTTTTCATCACGAACACTCTCTCTGATAAACAGGATGAATTATTGCAGAGCTCTCGATGAAGCAAAAAACTGACACTGATTGCCAAACCAAAATTTCATTCATTCACAGATATTTCTGTTCTGGTTAGCAGGTTGTGCTTCGTACAAAGCAAGAGCACCTTTCTGCTTTCAATGTATTTCTGCATTTCAAGTTATTTTATCAATGTGTATGTATACGTGGGCTGATTTGTCTGTCCGTATGTGGGAAGTGGGAGAGCATCTCAGGACTGTGGAGTAGGGCTCGGTTATAAATAGCAACAACGGCAGTTAGGGATGCTCTCACGCTCCCTTTCTCTCTGCAAATCTCTGCACCTCTCTGTCGTCTCACTCCCGCTCTCCCTCCCCTCTCGCTCTCTCTCTGCATAGCTGCCGCGTTCACCTCAGATGCACCCTACTACACTGTATTACAAAACCCGCAACAACACTACGCCGCTCAGCTTGAATGAAGATCAGTACCACGGGGGCTCGACTAGTAGTCAAGGCTGTATGGCTGGAAATCAGTATTCAGATCAGCTACTGTCTGCAATGCTGCAGACACTTGTAGGGTCTGCAGCGTCAGAGCAAAAGCTGGAATAGACCCACAGACGCACACACCCCAGTAGGTGAACGTTGAGGCAGCAGAGTCGTGACAGATCAGGCACCAAAAGAACAAATGCAGACTAGCATAGCACATTTTGGTCTTGTTAAAAGATTTGCTACAAAGCTCAGCTCAGATATTTACCTAATCTAGAATGTACTTTGATGTCAAAATGAACCATGCTAATAATGAGAAAATGGTGTGTGGATTTTTTTCTCATCCCAGCCTTCCTAGAGACCTTTCAGTAAGCTCAAACTAAAGAGAGGATGATCCACTTTAAACAAATTTTCAGTGGAAAAACGATCCTGTTACTTTGACTACAACCATACAAGTGCTTCAGGGTGCTGATGAGTTAGCCGTTTAAGTTTTTAAATTAATAAAGCAATATATTAACTGCTTCTTGATATGTAAAAGACAACTTATGTAAGGACTTTCAGTTTTGCAAAGTTGTAAATGGTGTTTTTACAATAAATGTTTACACCTTTGGCTGCTCCCTTGTATTTTTCCAAAAGGGTCACCACAGCAGATTAATCCACATTAGTAATTTGGCAGAGGTTTTACACTGGATGCTGTTCCTGACACAACTCTCCAAGTAGGGAATGGTTTGTGTCCTCCCTGGGAATTGAACAAGAAACTTTTAGCTTAGAAGGCAAATACATAAACCACTACAGCATAGAGATGCTTATAAAAAATGTTCAATCACAAAAATAAATCACAGCAAGAATCTATAATGACAATAATTTTACTTTCACTCTTAGTTATACCTAATAATTACCTTGTGGAATTTTTGTGTTAACATTTTATCACATAAATTACAGTGGTTATAATTGGGCATGTGAGCAATTAATCAACTAGATAATTAAATATTACTGCACGCAATACTCAGAAACAGAAATACTTGCATTTAATAAATGTAAAATGCTTTCTAACAGTTGGTTCTAAGATTTTAGGTAGTCACCCGCCATGGCAGCAGCTCCAGCTGACAGTAGCAACCATTGCGTTCTGTGATGAGAAGGTGTCAGAAGGTTGAAAGTAAGACAGCCACATAAAGCAGCATGGTTCTGCAGTACATGGATCTAGAAAATGAGTGGTGGTGTGTAGGTTATGTCAGAGTAAATTGGCATCAACCACTCGCCCAGAGCAATGCGTAACCACGTTCTGTACATTAGTCTGCAAAAGAAAAAAAGCTGACAGCGATAACACTGCTAACACTAGCCACACTCAATAATTTCATCAGACAAACATGAAACATGATTTGAAGAAAAATGGGATTTTTGTTTTCAAAAATACATATGCAGTGGTTGCATGACATTGTTTAGCCATTGACTGTGCTCAGTTTTGACTGTTTTGAGCCTTTTCTTACTATTAATCAAGTCGACTAATCCCCCTTCCTCCCATTTTATTGACTAATAAACCAGACACTAATGTCTGGGTTTCCAATGTCAGTTATCCTTTTGGTTTCAATTAAAATATTTCCAAAATTTCCACATGATAAAAGCTATGCACAATCAGACTCATAAGACATACTTCATTCATCCCAAAAGTTGGAGAATTCCGTTTTTAAAGTAGACAAAAATTAAACACAACCCATCACAAAATATCTTAAGTAGAATAAATGTTTAGTTCAATAAAATAAAAAATGAAATACTGCTAAATTCAGGTAGTTCCTGAATTAAATAAAAATTGTACCAATTTAAAACTGTTATTTATAGAGAAAATAAGACTTACTTACGACCAGTTAGCTTTTAAAAACTTATTTTGCTTAATAAAAAGAGGAAACGTTCACGAAATCCAGCTCATATTTGTGAAGCCAAGGTATTAAAGACTATTATAATGGCACTACTTTAGAAAGAAAAAACCAAAAGACTTTCAGCTCTAGTAACTATATCCAAGGGGATCAAATTCTTTTTATAGACACTATACAATTCTGGATTAAGCTTTAACACTGCAGTGTTATTCAATAAAGCTTTGGTTAGCTTCAACCTTAATCTGTATGAGCGTAGCCTGGATTGCAGAGAGGAGAGGAGAGGAGAGGAGAGGAGAGGAGAGATGCACTGCCGTGATGAACCAGCCATGCCAGGGGAAGCACCTGCCAGACAACATTTATTTCATGCTATTTTATCTCTGAGGCAACAAGGACCAAAAAAGTGATAAGGAAAGAGCAGTAGTAAGAAAAGAAACATTGACTTGGAGGAGACATACATGGAGAGGAAGTGATGGGGTAAAACTGAAAGCATAATATGCACTGTGCAACAACAGATTCCTATTCTGATTATTTCAATGTTGTTTTTCTGAAGTAATGCACTGACTATAATTTTAGTATAGTGCATTTATGAGCCTCAACTGCCACTCCTTTTGACTGCAACGGAGGAGCTGTTAACAGTACTGCTCATGACAGAATACATGCGGGGAGAGGACATTTTTCAGTCTTTCAAAAACTTTATCAAGAAAACCCAGCTCCCAGAGTATCACCACGGATGGTGCACCTGCGATGGTTGCCTGCTCCACTGGATTTATTGCCAAGTGCAGGGCGGACTATGCTTTCCCTGACTTCCTCAATTACCACTGCAGAATACAACAAGTGTTACGTGCAAAAATGCTCAACATGAAAGGCGTAATGGATGTGGCAACGAAGATCACCTGTTCTATTCGCGCCAGATCTCCTCAAATACAGCTGTTCCGTGCGCATCCGGAGGAGGCTGAGTGCGACCACTGAGTTGTTGCTCCACACTGACATGAGATTGCTTAGTCAAGGGAAATTCCTGCAAAGACTGCGAGTTCTGATAAAGGAGTTCTTCTTTGTCGCTAAACATGCAGAATACAACCAACTAAATGACGAGGATCTAAAAGAGTGGCTACTTGACTTGGAATGTTTAACCGATCTACCCAACATGTTGAATGACCTTAATGTAGAGCTGCAAGGAAAAGACAAAATCATGATCAGCATGATGAGCTCAGTTTAATGCTTCAAACAAAAAATGCAACATCTGTCCTCAAAGCTGCAGCGCCATGATTTGGCAAAATTCCAGAACCTCGCATCAGAGCTAGAGATGCAAGGGAAGGCGTGTGCACGACTTGACAGTGCACGCTAGACAGAGTAGATTGAGAACTGTCTGTCAGAGTTTGACCGAAGCTTTCAAGACTTTGCTGTACTGGAGTGAGTCACTACATTCATGTGCTACCCATTTCGGTAAGATGCAGAGGTTGATTCAGTCGCATCAAAAATTGCAACACTGTTTCACCTGAACTCTCCTGGAGTGGAGGATAAGATTTTGATGCTAATCATGGACAGTTCTGGAACTTACAGAGGAAAAGAACCCCAACATGAGGATAATTTTAAATGTTACAGGAATATAAAAACTGCACATTTAGAATCAACACCACCACATGCCCCAAAATAAGGCTTTAGAACACTTTTTGCCCCTAAAGTTTACTTCTTCCAAAGACACTGTATTTGGGATTGTTTGTTTTTTTTTTTCTTATAAAATTTTTTCTACACCTCTAGAATAGTAGTAAATCCCCCCACAATGTACTCAGAATTTATGATGAAAGTGAACTGATTTCAGCATTTCTTCAACTCCATCTGCTTTAACTTTAAACTGGGATGCTTTCATACTGATTCAGACCATAGAAGTAATCAAATTGGGAGTCACTGACACTGTTTGAAGGAATTTACATGATCGAGACTTTGCTTATAGAAAGAGGAAGGAAAAAAATGTTCCCCCCACTTTGCAACTCTATACTGTAAAGATATAGAAACTAAAAAAAACCTAATGCAATCACAAACAGTTTGGACAAGTTTAGCAATCCCTACACTGCTCAAATCAATGAAACTTGCTAATATCACAGTGGTAACATGATCAATCTGAGACTGCACACCTCCACTCACTGCCACTTTATTAGATATACCTTGCCAATACCAGGTTGGACCCTCTTTTGCCTTCAAAACTGCCTTAATTCTTCATGACAGAGATTCAGCAAGATGCTGGAAACATTCCTCAGAGATATGATAGCATTATACAGATTCTACTGTTAAGCTGCCTTCTATTGGCTTGAAGCATACTGACTTCTCATCTGACATCATCAAGGCATTATTGCCCAGAGAAACACCACTCACTTAACATTTTCTCTTTTTCAGATCATTCTCTGCAAAGCCCAGTGGATCACAAGAAATACTAAGACCAGTCTGTCTGGCATCAACAACCATGCCATGTTCAAAGCCACTTAAATCACCTTTCTTTACTGTTCTGATGCTCAATTTGGACCTAAGCAGCTCATCTTGACCATGTCAACATGCCTAAATGCACTGAGTTGCTGCCATATGATAAAGAGCAGTGGCTGTGGGAATATCCTCACTTTGGATATATTTGAATTGTTTGATAATGAATACATGCCCTTACAACTTGAAAGCACAGTAATGTCATTAATAGTTTAAGAAGAAGATAAAGAAAAACAAAAATCTGGTGATGGTTAAACGACTAAATGGTGGTCTGCTTATGTACATATTTGAGTATCATCTTTAAAACGGACACGATCTCTGCAAGATCAAAGTCAACTTTTGAAATGTTTATTTTTGAAAGCAAAGGCTTTAAACATTTGTCAGACCAGGAACCTGAGCCACATGAAGTAAAGACTCAAATCACTAAAATTTCACATTTTAAGGTTCTATGTTATTTAAACATTTGTACCACTAGTTATTTAAGTGAACTGAAAGCCAGTATTTAATTGTTAATGCATATTCCTCGGTTGCTTCACTTAAAACTGTCCACCACATTTTGGAAAAATTATTGTACAGCCACCAGTGCATAAGTCTTAGGATAGGGTGGGGCACAAAAGATTTACTGATGTGTCCTGGAAAAGGAGAAGTTTTTGTGGGCTGCATTTGATGGAGCCTTGGAAATGGAAAAGCCTTCGTCACCATGTAGTGACATAATCAGACCGCGCCAGTCCAGCGCCTGAATTGGCACATGGTGTTAAAGAATCCTTAAAAAAAATTCCTGGGTCCCGATCTGGATTTACTTCAAAATATAATCACTTTTACCTTGGGCCAAGCTCCACCTCTGGTAAAATGTTCATGCAAATCCATCTGTAACTTTTTGCGTAATCCTGCTAACACACACACAAAGAGACACAAACTGGACCAAAAACATAGCCTCCTTGACAGCAATCAAAATAGAGCAAAAATATTGAGTTATAATTTCAAGTGGCATTAGACAACACAAAAATATCCTCATCCACAAGTTAATCTGAAACCATTTGCTCCTTTACATATTTTATAAAGGAACCACATCAGAGGCATTCATTCCAACCATTCCATCCTTCCATCCAATATTCAAGGCAAGAATGCTAAGAAGCTAGAATATACGCATCAGGAAGTTTTGTGTGTTTGTCTAATGTTACCCAAGTTGCCAGATTGTCTATGAAACACAGTCTTCACAATCCACACACTACATAAAATTTCAACCATCTGTCAGCGCAACTTGGCAATGCACATCCCGAGTCAAGGGGTTTACACAGTTAATCTCTGCACAGGCAGACCAGTTGAATGCTGAATGAATTAGCTTCTATCTTAGCTTTTGTTTCACTTCTTACTTCTCCTTATTGTGAAGATAATGTAAAGAGCGAGCTTTAAAAAAATATACTAACTAAAAATGGCAAATCAAAGAATATATACTTCAGTATAGCTGTTGACTTCAGTGTATTTGGAAAGAAAGTTTCCATAATCAATAGCTCTAAACTGAAACATTGAAAAAACACAAACACAGCCACATCCCAACTGTAGGAAAAGTTTTTGTTACAAAAAAAAAGTCATCCAAGCTGGACATACAGGACTGGTCTGTGCAAACGTCTGTGAGACGAGTGTAGAGGGACTGTCTACAAGTACAACACTGGAAAAACTGAGAAACTGTAAAAAATATTTACTCAGTGTAGTAGTGATGCACTGATCCAATATTTGAATCACATATTGATCCAATCCTGACTCAGAAGGCTGGATCTCGGTAACAGTGAAAATGTGTCGCTCTGTGGGGCCAATCTGTTCTGTTCAATTGTATGTTGTTCAGTGTTTATTTCGCCATGCAGCAGCAGCAGCTAGCTGGAGATCTTGCGTAGCAAGGAGAAGGCTGACAGCAATTTGGGGGTATTTCACACCTTCTGCACCAACAGATCTTCTTTTTCTGTTTGTAGTTTTTTTTTTTTTTAACTTTATTATAAAAGCACAACTGAAAAGCTCAGACAATGACAATGCTGTGGCTTCTCTCTCCCTTCTCTTCGGCTCATTTATGCTCACTTATTATGCTCAGTCAGAGAGCCATCATATATGGTAGAAGCTAAAAGGACGTTGGTATGGTGCAACACTCATTGGGAAGCCTTTAATGCACTTATAACCTGATGTACTCAACTCGTTTATTATTATTATTTCACTTGATCTGTCTGGTCATCTCCACAAAGCCACGTCAGTAGATTTATCTTCTTGGACTCCTTTATCACAATTTATTTTACAAAGTTAGGAAAGTAAGTTAATTTGAGCCTGATGTTGCCTTACACATAAAGAACTATTCCTAGCCTTGTTCTCATAGTGAGGAATACAACCTTTTCATTTAAACAGCACAACCGGATTGGTACTCGGCATCAGCCGATACTCAAAGCTAAGGTACTGGCATTGAATCAGAAATAGAAAATGTTGGATCAGAGCATCTCTAATTGATATAATTTAGACAAAGCCTAAATGAAATGCCATGAACTCAGCTGGTACACCTCCGCCTTAAATCTGCCTCTGTCTGACCTCCACCTTTAAAACCCCAAAATGTAATCATCAGATGTCCTACCCATCACAGGTATTAACCACACCAAGTCTGGAAAAGGTCCAGCAAATAAGTCAGCTCCTGTAGTGATAAATTTTGCAACAGACAGACGGGACAGTTTCACTGATGACCCACTGTGACCTTGATCTCAAATGTTATCAATTCTCCTAACCATCACGGCAGTTAAAAGTATTGCCAAGGTTCCAGAAGCCCACTCAGCTCCTACAGTGACAACGATATTTTCACTGATGTCATCACATGACATGAACCTTGGAGGCCCCAACTTAAAAAAGGTTAGTTCTTCTACCCATCTCGGCAATTAAGTACACAAAATTTGTCTAAGATCCAGTAGCTCAGTAAGCTTCTACTGTATGATGGCAACAAAAATATCACTAACGACTGCGTGACCTTTGACCCCACAACCTTAAAAATGTAATCAGTACTTCTACTCACCATAGGTATTAACTACACAAAGTTTTGTAAGGATCCAGCAAACAAGTCAGCTTCTGTAGTGGTAAGAACTTAATGCACGGACAACCCAAAAAAATAATGCCCCACATGGCAAAGGCATAATAATAGGGATTAATAAAATATTCTGATTCTGAATATTCAGTACTGTCATAATGAACTGGAGCCTCTAAGGCAGAGAATAAATGGTATGGGGAGTAAAGTGTCAGACACACTATACAAATAGGCTAAAATATGCACCATTACTGGTGTAGCTCTATATTACAAATCATCTACAAAGAGAAGAAAACTCCAGGATAATATTCAGTGGCACATAAAGTGCATAACAAATTTAAAGAAAGACTATACAGCATCATGAAGTACTTCATTGCAGACTCTTTGTTTTTCAGTGAGTTCTCTGCATCTTACCACTTTGAACAGGAATGAGAAATTTCAAACTGAATTCACCTTTTTATACACAAATTTGAGCTGGCTCACGGGGCTCCTCTGAGAAGTCAGAAATTAATCCAGCATAACATTCAACTACTAAAATAAATGTTTCTGTTTAGAAATGCAAGTAAATAACTATAATCTGACATCCTAATCAAGAAATAATAATGCACTTCGCTTTTTTTCCTGGTTTTTTTTTTTTGTAAACCAGTTAATCTGAAAATTCATGGACACCAATAAAATAATATTTTAGCATTAAAAACACAACTTCAGTTAAAGTGCTCCTACATACTGGTGTATTAACCATTTCAGAAACATTAAAAAAAATTACTTTGGTAATTACCAAGGCTGTTAATTTCAGACAGCTGTGGCATAAATTTTACATTGGGTGATAGTATAATAAATTTATTAAGCACTGTAGTCTACTATTATTCTATGGCTTATCAGCTCTAAAAGCTCTACCAAACTCAGGTCTGGATAGCAGACCTCATTCACCCTTACTTGCTTACAACACTGGCCTCATGCAAACTCTAGCTAACAACCATAGCAGTGTGCCCACAATCTAAATTCCTATATGAGAAAACCCAGCTTTTGGCAGGACCTCAAGTGTTACACTGTGCTAACACAATCTGCTACAGCAGTGGTTTTTTTTTTTTTGGTTGTTTTTGGTCATCCGTCTCACGCGGATCTGAAAGAAAAAATCTGATTCTATTTTAATTCAATAGAGCTGTCTGCACAGGCTGCTTAGAATTGATGCTATTTTTTCTCTTTATAAGCATTTTAATTTAGTGAAGGTACATTTGATGGCTCAAGTAAAAGTAGAGCTGAAATGATTAGTCTGTTATTTTATAATTCATCAACCCTTTAAATCAAGTAAACACACTGAAAATATTGATACAAGTTTCTAAAATGTGAGTTTTTGTTTGAATTTCTCTTTAAATCTTTGTGATTTGAATGACAAGCTTGAGATGTGGGATGGGTTATACATCATCCATCCATTTTCATTTTCCTCCACTTTCTTCTGGGGGGCTTAAGTCTATACCAGCTTTCACCAGGCGAGAGGTAGGGTACACCCTGGACAGGTTTCCAGTGCATTGCAGGGTTAAATGGGATATAACTGTAAGTTATTTATTACTATTTTATTAACCTTTGGCCAACCAGGAAGTAAAGTCATAAGATTAAACATCTGTGTCCAAAGGCTTTTTTTGTACCGTCAGCATCTATTTTCTATATAAATCTTATGAAGCTGAGCATTGACAACAGTCAAATTCCTTGGCTCAAAAGCACTCTCAGTGCAGTGTTTTCTATTGAAACAGTTCATCTTTTGGAACACCATAATAGTCAATGTCACTTCTCTCTCACCAACCAACAGACATTGAATGCCTTTTGCTAAAGTATTCCAGGCCTGAAACCAATAAATTCACATTTTCTATTGATCAGTTGGCTTTGTTTTCATTATTTTTATTATCACTACATCCCTACTTTGAACCTCTTGTCAGATGATACCTTCCTATGCTGAGTTTGCGTGTTCTTCCTCCTACAGTCCAAAGACCTGCTTGTTAGGTTAATCGGTGATTCTAAATTGGTTCTAGGTGTAGATGAAAGGTAGATAAAGTGCTTAAGTGGACAGAATAAAGTGCTGGCAGTGTGGAGCACTTTGAGTGGTCAGTAAGACTAGAAAAGTGAAACAAACGTACCCTTTAAATTTTTTTAAACATTGAAATATCTAAACAACTGTTCACATTGTATGCCAAGAAAAGTATCATAAAAAAGATTACAAAAGTGGCCCAAAATTTAATCTCCCATGTTGGAGTAGGTACTAAACATAGGTTGTCTGTTAGTCTGACTGAAACCCTTCAACTATGAGTACACTGCATTTTGATCCCCATAGCTGGGCTGGGGTTTTCTCCCGGTTGCAAAGCGGAGACCCTTTACGTGTGAGACAAATGTGTCAACCAGTAAACTAAACACTTTGTTTCTCATTAGGTTTGCGACTCTTAGATCTGCGCGATGTCAGCTGAGAAGTTTTGTAAGAGAACAGCAAAATAATTTACTCAATAACCCCCACAAGCACCTTTTTAAATAAATGATGTTTAAGAAACAGTATCATATCAGTTTTAGAATCTGTTTACATCCTGTTCAAAGACTTCTCGTTATAAGTCCAATATGAGGTAACCAGTTTTTCATTCCAGGAAGAACCAAGGCTGCTGCACGTAAAACTATGGCCATCTTAAAGGCTTGAAATTATTTAATATCTGCATCATCCACAGTATGATGTTATCATTTCCTTTGAAAAACTGAGGCATACATTTACTTCAGAATAGAAAACTTATTTTAAAATATCTACAACTGAGAGGGTTTGTAAAAGCACATCAACATAATTCAATCACTAAACCACAATGAATGAACGTCTATGAGATTCTGAAGTGTTCGAGATTCTAGAATGTTGTGTACATTCTACAGTCTCATCAAGATCCTGGAATGCTGACAAGAGTCTAGAATTCTAATAAGATTCTATAATGTTGACAAAAATTGTCAACATATTACACATGTTCATGTGAAAAACTAAGTACACCCATGACTCAAATGCTTGTGCAACCACTTTTGGCAGCAATAATTTGAAGTAATCATTTTCTGTATGATTATAAGCCTCTCATATTGTTGTGGAGGTACAGTGGCACACTCTTCTTTACAACATTGCTCCAATTCATTGAATTTTGCTGGACAGCTCTCTTACAGTCCAGCCACAGCATTTCAATCGGGTTGAGGTCTGGACTTCGACTGGGAAAGACCTTGATTCTTTTGTTTTTCAGCTATTCTGCTGTTGATCAACTGGTGTGCCTTTGATCAATGTCTTGTTACATGGCCCAATTTTGGCCAAGCTTTAGAGGTGGTCAAACTTCAAGATTCAAGAGCTTTTTATTGTCATTTCAACCACATATAGCTGACGCAGAACATAGTGAAATGAGATGGTGATTCTCCAGGACCTGGTGCAACATGTAAACATATAGACATATGACAGGAGGGGTTTTTTTTTCTCTCCACAGTTTAAAATTTAAAATTTAAAATTTAAAATTTAAAAATAAATAAAGTGCAACGTGTGCAACATAGTGCAATAGTTGCAAACAATGTAAAGAACAGCAAAACTTTTTCATCTAAACTTGCTGATGAGTAAATCACGTGAACTTGATTAGGAGCACATGGCTGCTATACTTTTGCCCTCTTAATTACTATGAAAGCAGTAAGGCTGGCCTTAGTTTTTCACAGGACTCGCTGCAGTCCTGTGAACACTTTCTTTTCCACATGACTGCCTGTATGCGCATAAGTAATTAATATGTCATGCATTCCTCCTTCTCAGTTGCTACTTTATCTCCTTGGCATGTGTTCTATTTCTCTAAGTTCCTGATGAGTTTATTTAGAAAAAAAGACATTGGCAGAGGATCATTTCAGCTTGTAAACTGTCATTTTGGGAAGAAGAAAACTATAAGATGCAACTATTTACATTAAGATGGGGGGCATGGGCAGAAAGAATGCAAATAATCAAGGTAAACTGTTGAAACTACTATTTAAATCAGTTCAGACCTGTTTAATGTGACAAATGCGTTAAAATTAAGCATTTTTATTCTTTCTGGGCTTCTAATGCAATTATAATCAGAATAGTAGTCTTCAAAGGCAGCAGTTATAGATATATACTCTACAGTCAATTAAAAAGGTAAACATGCTCAAATGCTCATTAATAAAATTATCTTTTTAGCTGCATTTTGGCATGTAGGCATTCTGCTGACGTCCAAAAAGAATATCAGAAGGGGGAGGAATGGTGATTTAAGTCACTTTGAATGTGGCATGGCTCTTGATTCCAAACGGGCTGGTCTTGACTATTCCAGAAACTGCTGATCGACTGGGATTTTCCCCATAAAACAATTTCAAGGGTTTACAGAGAATGGTCTGAAAAACAGAAAATATCCGGTGAGCAGCAGTTCTCTGAATAAAAATGCCTTGTTGATGCCAGAGGAGGATGCCCAGGCTGCCTCAAGCTGACAGAAAGGCAACGGTAACTCAAATAACCACTTGTTATAACTAAGGTACACCGAAGAGCATCTCTGAATGCATAGTACAAAAAAATCTTGAGGCAGATGAGCTAAAGCAGCAGACCACCACACTGGGTGCCAATCCTGTAGCTAAGGACAGGAACCTGAGGCTATTATTCACACAAACCCAGAAACATTAAACAACATAAGTCTGGAAAAACATTGCCTGGTCTGATAAGTCTTTATTTCTGCTGAAGCACTCAAATATACATAGTTACCGCAGACAAGCTTTTTGGTCACGTGACCTCCTTAGTGACGCCATCTTTGTTGGGAAGCTGTACTTGTTTACACACACTGCCGTTTATCTCCTCCACGAATTTTAAACTGTTCTGATGGCGGATTCGACTTGTGATAAAAATCAAGGAAAGGCAAAAGGAGAAAGACTATGCAGAGTGATTAAGTATGTAGGATAGAGAAAGATACGTTGCGAAAATTGGCATGAGGTGCAGATCCATACTCGTTAGCAAAGGAAAAGCTGAACCATAAGGTTTCAGCAGTGCCATCAATTCAATGCTATGACCCCCCATTCCACTGGAGCCATAATAGCGATGGGATGTGCTGAAACAGGAGACTAGCCTCATGGATGTGCAACTGAGAAATCTTAAGCGCCTGATCGTGTCGATGTAGACCAAAATCTCGGAGGAAAGGTTCCCAAGACCTTTGTGAGTCTTTGCCACAAAAAAATTAAGACAGCTCTGAGGCAAAAGCAGCCCAACCCCTTACTAGCAAGGTGTATCTAATGAAGCAGCAGTGAGTGTACATTCTATTCTACAGACACGTTTTAAAGTTTTTAAAGCATGCAAATGCAACAACAAACACTCCTCTCATTATTATAACAGGATTTTTTTGCAAAAAAACATAAATCTCTGCCATGAGGGGGACAAACTCTCTTGATTACTTGAGGTAAATTGTGTATTCAAATTAAGCCAGGCCTTGTTTGCGGTTTCTCTATATACCGCAGGTATGCAAATCACCGTGATAAACCGCTACTGCAAACATTAGCTGTTAGAATGAACGTATCCATGTCAATGCTAATGAGCATGACTGATTAAGGTACAGCGGTACCACCACTGCATTATCCACGTCACAGTGATATGAAATAACTAGAATATTCTACGCAGCATGGACGAGAGTATAAACATTTTATAAACACCACTTCTCCCACTTATTCTCATGTGACCCTTCAAACACACCTCGCTAATGTTATCACGACGCAAACACGCATTATCTGGGTAGCTTTAGCGCGGTTTGTGTCATGTTTGCAGTCACAACAGCGAGGCTAGTTAACGACATTACCTGTAGCGGCAGGTGCGGCGGTATCCCCGTGCACCTGCTGTTGACAAACCGCTCGGGTTATTTATTGTTTGTTTTTTTTTTCCACGCTTCTCGAGGGAGCAACGTTAAGCTATGCTGGGACTGCAAGCTAAGCTAACCACCGGCCGCTGTCAGCGTTACGAGCCTGGGCAGGAATATTCATCTGAAGATACATCAAACGGACTTCCGAGAGGCTACGAGTGGCTTTCGGCACCGCAGCCAACGGTTGTTTTGACTCTGAGCAAAACCGGTGACGTCACCCAGGGGAAAGGCAATCCCCCTCTTCTCCCCATCCCACACACGCGCGCGCGCATCCTACCGTCTCGCTTCGTCCTCCCGTTTTCGGTTTTAACGGTTTCAGCTCGGTGTCTAGTTTTCCTTCACCGTGGAGCTCTCTCATCATCTCATCCTAACATCCCGTGTGTCTCTGCCGGCTAATAAGCCAACTATCGCGAGAGCTAGGCGTTTAGTGAGCCGACTGGATCACAAAAATTACATACCATAAGGGATTAGGGTAATCAGATGTCCCTCTTTATGTGGTTTAATATAAAAATATATTATTATTATTATTATAGCAAAGTGGAACATGAAGGTTACAAGTAACCAAAAAGTCACATGTTTAATGGATTTTGGTGATAATCATGGAAGCTACCACAAAGAAAGTGAAGCAGCAGTATATATACTGAGTTTGTGTATCTTTTGTAGCCTTGTCACTTTTGGTATTTTTCAGCTTCACACAAGGAAAAATATGTTTTGAAGTTATAAAGGTAGGTAGGTAGGTATTTTACTCAATAGATGAATCCCTCCTGAAAGTCAGACATGGTTACTGGACAGAACAACAGCTGAAATAAAAGAGAATACAGGAACAAAGACCATCGCATAAAACCATGAGAACAAACTACTTCTTCTTCTTCCAGCTGCTCCAGTTAGGGGGTCACAGCGGATCATCTGCCTCCATGTCACCCTATCCCTTGCATCTTCTTCCCTCATACCAACCCTCAGCATGTCCTCCTTCATTACATCCATGACTCTCCTTTGTGGTCATCCTCTTCTCCTCCTGCCTGGCAGCTCCATCTTCAACTTTGCCACCTCCAGTTCCACCTCCTGTGTTTTTGTTAGTGCCACTGACAAAACATCACAGCAGGCCTCACTACTGTCTTGTA
>VUQH01052943.1:0-21701 GCA_015106775.1 Etroplus canarensis | reverse complement strand
AGTGAAAGGGAAGGTTTACAATACGGTAGTGAGACCTGCCATGATGTATGGTTTGGAGACGGTGGCACTGACAAAAAGACAAGAGGTGGAGCTGGTGGTGGCAGAGCTGAAAATACTGAGATTTTCACTGGGAGTGAGCAGGATGGATAGGATTAGAAATAACTGCATCAGAGGGACAGCTCAGATTGAGCGGTTTGGAGATAAAGTCAGAGAGGCAAGGCTGAGATGATTTGGACATGTGCAGAGGAGGAATAGTGGATATATTGGACAAAGGATGTTGAAGATGGGGCTGCCAGGCAGGAGGAAAAGAGGAAGACCACAGAGAAGATTAGTGAAGGAGGCAATGCAGAGGACAAGGGATAGGGTGAGATGGAGGCAGATGATCTGCACTACCTCTACTCCTTGCGTCTTCACTATTCCACCTGCCCCCCTCTCATTCACACACATGTACTCTGTCCTGCTTCTACTGACTTCCATTCCTCTTCTCTCCAGCACATACCTCCACCTCTCCAGGCTCTCTTCCACCTCCTCCCTACTCTCACTACAGATCATGTTGTCTGCAAACATCATAGTCCACGGAGACTCCTGCCTGACCTCATCTGTCAATCTGTCCATTACCACTGCAAACAAGAGGGGGCTCAGAGCTGATCCCTGATGCAATCCCACCCCCACCTTGAACCCATCTGTCACTCCTACTGCACACCTCACCACTGTCTCACTGTCCTCATACATGTCCTGCACCACCTTCACATGCTTGATGTTTGCTTGGAATGATGCCAGCATCTACCAATATTTCAAACCTAAACCAAGTGATGTGTACCTTTCTACTCCCTTGTATTCTCCCCAAGGGGTCGCCACATTGGATCAATCCGCATTGGTAATTTGGCAAAGGGTTTTACACCGGATGCCCTTCTTGACACAACCCTCAGCTTTCAAGTCAACAGAGAATCGTTTATGACAATAATTCAGAAAAAAGGGCAAGAGTTTTCGTTGAGTAAACGAACTAAGCACTATGAACAGATGCACAACAAGCATAGGCAGTGCTTTAAACTCGCCGTAATGCAGTGAATTAAAATGTCTGACGCTGACTTTTTTTCCACAGGGGACCCCTCACTGAATATGCCCCCCTAAAAACCACTAAAGCGCATGCCCTTCCACTGAAGGCTCCACTGAAGTCAAATAGATTCCGATAAGTCCCGCCTTCTACTCGCACGTGCCATTCAGCAGCTTCCCCCCCCCCCACCACCACCGCTGCCTCGGAGATTTTTTTTATATACGCATGCGTCACAGCTACCATCCCGTACTTCCTCTCAGTCCGAGGTCTGTGGTACCCTGAGGTGGTACCGTGGCAACGTGTGTCCGCGCTTCACAAAAGGGAAGGACACCGGGAGCGTCTCACGCACCGACGTTCGAGCCTCCGCCGGACTGAGCCGAAGCAGCCCACGCGGTGAGTGACGGCGTGTGAGCGGGCTTAACGGGTCCCGACGTGGCGCGCGGAGACAAAAGAGTCTCGTTTTCTTTTTCCTCCTCTCTTTACATCCCGAGCCGGGCTGAACGGCTAAAGCCGCAGCGTTAAATTAGCTAGCTCCGCTTCTTCATTAGCCGCCTCACTGTGAGCTGCGCTTATCCTCCCTGCTTCCGCTGTCCTCGTTCAATCCGTTTACTACGACGAGGGCGCGCATGATGTAAGTTCAGCGGCTTTCTAAAGACCGCCGCGAAGCGACGCGCTTCCATTCACCGTGGCGTGATGCTGCTCCGCTGCTATTTTTACATCCACATGTGAGGCTGCTCGGTGGGAATCGGAGCAGCCTGGACCAGTCCTGTCTGAGCAGCCTGTCTCTCCGGGAATTTTAACATGCGGTTGTGGCACGGACATGTGGAGGGCCTCACACGGCGAGGCTGCTTTTAAAAAGTGTGATTTTTAGTGGCATTTGTAGCTGTGCTAGAGCACTCAGAAAAGTCTGATATTATCAGCTTGTGGTGAGTTCGTGTCTCTCTGCGGTCATCTTTAATAGGAGTAGTGGTCCTTTTGTGTTTTTCCGTCATTGTAGTCTTTCATGACGACCCCCTCCCGACCCCGACCCCGACCCTGACCCTTGGGTCGCCCAGCAGTCCGCCTGTTAGCCCACCCATGGATCCGAGTCACTGTATGGAGCTGGCACAACCCCCACTTTTTCCTGGTTCAGAATGATCCTCTAGGTGGGGGGATGACTTTGCACGTAGGCATGAATGGTTTGCATATTGTTATCACAATGGCCCGGTGTTGCCTAACTTAACAGCAAGATGTTATTTTTGGCTGTTTCATAAACAGAAATGTATTCTGTGCTTTAGAGCAGGATAGACTAGATTAACACAACCTCTTGGCTGGGTGCTAAAAATTTTTTTTGTAAGCAGGAAAAACCCTTTGGATGTCTTATTTTCCACAGATGCTATGCCAGTACTAAGTCTGGAACTTCTTCCACTGCTACAGGTTCCAAAAAAACACGACATCAGCGGCTATAAAAGTGGCTGCTGCAAGAAACTCACACATGATCCCCAGATTGATTGAGCCTGTGGATTCCTGTTGATGTGAACCTAACTTTTGCCATGTTATGCTAATTGAAAGTAGCCAGGTTGCTATCTCAAATCTGTTTGGAAATTCCTTTTATGAAGCCTCAAAGCTGAATATTTTTGCCATTGCCATCTTAGTGGCTTGAAACCAGATGAGCAAGTGATGGATCTGACTGAAGAGCATACATACCTTAGAGACTCCTTTTTATCTCCTAAAAATGGCCACAACTTATAGAATAGATTTGATGTTAGAGGAGGAAATCACCAAAGACTCCACGACACTTATCTGGCAATGTGATATGGTGATTTTTTTTTTTAAAGATTTTTCTGAATATTGCAATAATGTACATTTTGATATAATGTGGTTTATCACCTTTTTTTCAACTGCAAATTACAGCTCCAAAGAAACTTTGTAAATATCTGGTATCTAATTATTTATTAAGTCAACATTTTCTGTCTGTCCTCAAACTTCAGTTATTTTTGTTGCTGCAAAATGGGATTGTCAAGCAAACAGACTGACCAAAACCTGTCATAAATTGCAAATTGAACTCTTTATATTCCAGTCTGGTCCAGGTTAACTGAATGCAAACATTTGTGGACTGTACTTTTACGTGCATTTTGAACAGTGCAACTTGTACAGCAGAAGTTATGCAGGTCTTTTCTGCAACTGAAGAATTTGCAAAAGGACAAATGATGTAGGTGGACTGAGAAGCAATTAATTTTATTGTTTTAATACAAAAAAATCTATTTGCTTTTTATATAAGATATTGTTATTTGATGGATTGTATTTTTTCTCGTCTTCCTTCACCCCTGCTTTATGCTTTATTCAATATGACTGGAAACTGGGTATCGAGTTCACAACATCTTCAGGAAAGTGCTTACTAGGGTCACAGGTGAAGGGCGTTGAGGGCCGTTTGCTCATAGACTTTCGTATAGCTGGAATTCTCTTGGCAGCTGGTTGCATCACCCTCTGCTGGCTATTAAAATGAAATGCAGGTTTATGTTGCTTCCATGTTGACTTCACTTTTCAGTCCCAGACGCTACCTTCATTTTATACTGTCTATGGCTGCTCCAAGCCCAGAATAAGAAAAATGGGATTATTAGGAACAGTGATTCATACAAAGCTACTCTAGAGTACTAGATTTCGTTTGTGTTGACTGTTAACTTGGCACTCCTCAGTAGTATCCAAATATGGTAACTTTTGGCACCCCAAACCCAGCATTTTTGTAATGGTAGTGCTAAAACTTCAAAATACAGAGCCAAAAGCAAGTGGGTGACATCAAAGTGGCTGTGTTGATCTTTAATATTTAGTTTGTGGTATTGCTGTAATGTTAAGTTTTGAAATCTGCCAAGATGTGAGCTCCGAGGCAGAACTGGCATCAAACCAGCCCTGCTGTCACTGGAAAAGATCTAACAGACACACAGATCTTTTGCTTTAGCGTTCCAGTGTGGTGGAGCAGTGCATTTGACTGCAGGCTAACGTGTTATCTAGCTCAATGAGTTTCACATGCTGACTCTGAGGGGCATGGCTCGATGGAAAGATCGCATGACAACCTCACGCACTGCTCTCCCATGCAGACCTCATTGTCTCTAAACAGCCAGAGCTGCTTGTTTATTAATAGGTGTGTAACTAAGGGATATTCTCCAATCATGGGCCAGAAATGAGTGATTGCTGTGTCATTTTCCACTTGTAGTGACAAGGTGACCTCCAGAACAACCAGTGCAGCGCTGGATTCATGTTTATCTTTGGAGCTACTGGGTGCTGGGGGCTGTCTTCTGAACTCTGACCTCCCTAGAGGACTGACAGTTAAACAGCTGCAGTGTCTCCCAGTGGGTTTCAGGAAAACATAATTTGTAGCTGACATGCATTGTTCAATCAGTTTTTTTTTTAGCCATTTTTTTCATTTTCTGAAAGTTTTAGCACAACTATCTGAAGTTTGAGGGGGGCCACTGATATTCAAGTTTAAACTTTTTAAAAAATGCCATACTAGTAGTTAACACTAATTAGTTTGGGTACAATATTATGTTTGCCTTTGTTTTAAAAACTGGGTGCTCTATGCTATCTTGGAGAGGGGATGTCCTTAATATGGTCATTTCAGGTACACAGCTTTGGCTGTGAGCACAGAAGCTCCTCCCACCCGCCGTTCAAACCTTTAATTTGTAAGGGGTAACCAGTCCGAAGAAGGTTGGTAGAAAGGCAATGTATATTAGAGGATGTAGCTTACAGGTCTGGAAACGGTAGCCTTTTCCCTGGTTTTATGGAAATATTTAAAACCAGATTCTTACAACAGTGGTGACTTGGGTTTTTAAAATATTTATGTAGAAGTCTATTTGAGAATGACCCTGATTCTCCTTTGCCCTATGACATCAGTAAGCACTTCCCTGATGAGTTTATGGTCTTAATGGGTACTTTCATGTATTCATGTAGAACATGAGGTTCACTTTATAAATAATGGAAGATAAAGCAACATATGCTTTAGGGCAGGTCTGCCTGCACCATAAGATGATGATTTTGAACTGTGAATCACTCAAAGCTACTCTAAAACCAAAGAATAAAGAGTATGGTGCTGGAAATGAGCAGAATATGTCCCCTTAAAGCTTGGTGTTTAGAATTTTCTTGCCAAAATGCAGCATGAAAGCTCTCCTTCAGTTGTACGCATGCGCAAAACTTTAAGCTGGTATTTCATAAGCTTTTTGTTGCTCATTTGCATTGATGATTAAGCTAACAGTTTGCTCTGGCTGTGAATCACCTAATGTTATCTATGGGGAGTGAGACTTTGGCTTCTTGAATCAGGGGCTTGACTACTATTTCATCACACTTCACACATAAAGACAGGTTGTAGTAGGGTTTACTTTCTTTACTTGGTTGCCCCCCCTACAACTCTTTCGAAATATATTTTGTGCTCTTTGCAAAGTCTTCATGCTAAGGAAATGCTTTGGCACTCAGTGTGCCTGTGAGGAGAACATGTACTCAGAAGCACCTCATTGTGCAATCTTTTTGTGCTTAATCTTTATTGTTGTGACTTGTCAATTATGAGAGCATGTCAGGAATAGCAGTTGCGAGATACGTGCACCTTCAGCAATGCAGATGTATTGCTTTATTACGCTGCTGCTGTGTTTGTGTTGGCAGGCATCCGGTATGTTATCTGGTATTTATTGGCCACAAATCACACTGTTTTGGTCAGGGAAGGAACTTGCATCTACTTAATAACTTCAACACTTTCACGTTCAAACTTACAATAAATGGAGACTGTTCAGTGGTGTGTGCTGCTCTTGTTTTTTACAGTATAGCTGATGTTACACATGTACCACAGCTCTGAGGATTTCTAGACATTAACCAGAGTAGCTGTATGTGTGAAGAAAAATATCTGAATCGGTCAAGTCAAACACCAAGTGGTCTTGACCGTGCCAGCTTCCTGCTGTCAGTAAGTATTTTGATTCTGATTTGAAGACTGAACCTCTGAGCACTTGTGAAAGTGGAGGAGGTAACTGCCTGGAGGCATCAGGAGCTTAGTGTAGATCCACCACTCCTCCATATCAAAGAGTCATTTGAGGTGTTTTGGGAATCTGAACAGGAAACCTTCTGGGTGCCCCCTAGGCAAGGTGTTTCAAGCATGTTCTACCAGAACAGGCCCTGAGGCAGAGCCAGAACATTCTGGAGAAGTGTAATCGCTTGGCCAGCTTGGGAGCACCTCAGTGTTTGTTAGGGAGAGAGGGAGGTCTGGGCATTTCTGCTTAGACTGCAGTCTCTGCGACCCAGACCTGGATAAGTGTCAAAAATGGATGGGTGGTGAGTGGACATCATGTGATCTCTTGCATGCGCTACTCAGGAAAAACTGAGTATTGCCAGTTGGTGAGAAACGGATCACTTGGACAGTCTCCTGTCATGTGCTACATGTGAGAAGGAACAACTTTGGACAGTGTCATGATGTGATTCTTTAGACATAGTCCAGAGTTCAGGTGTGAAAATGGAACAATGAGTAATGAGTGCCTGTTAGTCCTGGAGCTTTCTTCATTCTCACACTCATAAACTCACCAGTCGCATTGGTCTGTTTTTATAGCTTTGAAATGGGTTTTAGAGATGAGGAAAGAACTCCTTTCCATCTCCCTTATGTATGTTGTTGACTTCACTAGAGTAGCCTTTCATTATTCACATTTCCTGAGAAAGAAAAGGTACTTTTGGTTTCTCAGTTTTCCCCAAGGGGTTGGCACATTGGATGAATTTAAATATATATGACTTTGCACAGATTTTCACACCAGATGTCCTTCCTTACACAACCCTCATTTATCTGGGCTTGGGACCAGCTCTATGAGTATGCTGGCTAATGACACAGCTGGACTTGTTTCCTCCCGATTGTAAGCTGGGGACCTTTGGCATTTGAGAGGAATGTGTAAACGACTGCAGTAATCCTGTTTTTCTAATAGTTCCCACTGACAGTTCACAACATATGAGCAGCCGCCATTGCTATAGGCAAGCTGCAGGCAGCTGTGCATTCAGGACCCTTGAGGAAACGTCGCCAACCCAACCATTAACAGACTGCTTGTACGCCTCCAGTGACTTGCCAACACAAGATAATGGAAGACGTCTTAAACCCCCATTCCACTGGTGCCAATCAATGCCGTTTTGACCGGCTTTTATCGGCTATGCCGGGAACGCAATGGGAATTGCGCCTGTTAAATGGTAAGTCAACGTCAGTTCATCGCCAATAAAGCGTTTTTCATCGGCAGGTAATCGGTTGAACACGGCAGTGCGAGCAGCAGAACCGGGCATACATCGTGAGTACATCCTGAACGCCGCGGCAACGTGCCGGGGTCACAACGTGAATGCCGGCCTTTTGACGGGAATATAATACAATTTATCGTAAGGAACCCAGATTTCAGCCGTTTCACGCCGTTTTGATCGGGAATGCTTAATTGGTGCTATTATGGCTTCAGTGGAATGGGGTGGTGGTGTCATTGAGTTGGTGGCAATGCTGAAGCTTCATGGTTCAGCTTTTCCTTTGCTAACGAGTGTGGATCCACACCTATTACGCCGATTTTCTCATCGTATCTCTTTCTAACCTCCGTACTTAATGATTCCGACATCAAAACAGTTTAAAATTTGTGGGGGAGATAAACAGCAGTGTGTGTCAACAAGTACAGCTTGCCAACAAAGATGGCGTCGCTAAGGAAGTCACATGACCAAAAAGCGTGTCCGTGGGGAACTATGTATACTGGGCCTTGGTGCAGACAGTATGTAAGATCAATATAACCACTGATTTTGGAATATGCCTTTTAAGCTTCGCTGTCTGGGTTTTTGGCACTGCTGTGGTTTTTCTTTTTTGGTAGCTAGAAGTGACCATAAAAAATGAGAGTGGACTGCTGAGCTGTCATCTAATAAAATACTGGAATTTCACTTGCCGAAAGTTCTTGGATGGTCAGTATCTCGCAGTAAGGCTTATTAGTAGTCTGATAATCAATTAACACACATTAAAAGGCACTGAGTACATAAGTGCAGTGGAGAGGTCAGTTCACTGACCCCACGTAGTAGACACCGACTGGCTGCAGTGGCCTTTGCGGGGTCACCTCTAAGCCACAGCAATCCCACCCCAACTCCAGGTGGATGAGTTATCTAAAGTAGATAATTTTTAAAAAAAAAGTGTGTCTGAGATAACTATTAAGTCCCTGTATGTCTCACTGATGTGCAGAGGCATGAAACTGAGCATTTACCATAGACTGAAGCCTGAGGGGAAACTCATAATGGATCCCAATTTAACCGCTTTTTACCATAATGGAGTGAATTAGTGGTGATGACAAAGTAATTAAGTCATGAGCAGCAAAAACACATTTTATCTCTTTCAAATCTAATAATCCACATTTATAATTTTAGTCTTTAAACTTACGTAGGAAAAGCATTCTGCTTGAATATTTGATTTAGGCTTTAGAGAAAGAAAATCCCAATTTCTTCTTTTCCAATAAATGGGTCAGCTGAACAGACTCCTGGCTCAAAAAATTAGGAAAACAAAGTGGAATACTGTCATGGGAGTACCTGAATAGTATAGTAGTAACTGACACTAGTTGCGATCGTGTTGAGGTTTGCATACGTGCTTTTACACCTGCACAAGCTGCACGTGAGCGTCACTAGGCTTCAGGGTACAACACTTGTGTACGCCAGCACTGTGGGCACGTCTGTGTTTATTCTCATTTACAGGCTTTGCGTGAAAGAATATATGGATTAATGTGTACGTGACTTTGTGAGAGGGATATGTGGGGCCACTTTAACAACAATCAATGCCTGTGGGATTTACTGTTTAGCTGGTAAATATTACGGCCATTATGCTGTTAAATACTAACATAACCCCTGGTGAATTGCATAGAAAATGTAGATTTGATAGGTTGATATAAAAACCTGTCTTGGCTGTTCTCTGTAATCTGGAGGAAAAAAAATTACACCTTTTTGTCACTAGGTGTTTTTATCAAAGTCCAAGAGAAGATGAAGCATTCAGAACTGGTATTGCCATGCTCATTCATGGTGCTGTCAGTCAGTACTGTGGGATTAAGAAGCTCAGAGTCGTCATGATGTAGAATTGCACTCTGGCTAACCTCTCCTCTCCTCCTTCCCTTTCTTCCTGTCACCAGTTTTCAATGATTGACTTCAGTATCCTGTCTTTGATTTCATTTGTGAAATTAAGCAGGCCTGGCATCTTTAATCGCAGTGCTGACAGTGTCTGTCCTGGAGCAGAACCCTCTAAAGGTTGGCCACACATTTATCACAGAAACCTTATTAACTTGGTTTAGTTTTTACTTATTGTGAGATTGCTGTACCTACTGATTTGTTCTCAGTCTGGTGGATTTCAGGTAACTCCAGCCCCTCTACACACTCTAGTGAAGCCAGCATTTGTTAGTGCAAAATGAATGGCCTCATTGATAGTTCCTTCAGGGCTTGTCCTGCTTTACTGGCACGTACACACCCATACACCTAACTGGGCTTCAGCACAGGTCAGTGAGACCTCAGGGGAAAAGACAGCATTAATCCATTCCCATTGGTAAAGCCCACTTCACATTAACAGCAGGCTGTAAATTGCGTATCTCATTTCTTCCTGTCTCTTTTACATTGTGAGATGTGGGTTTGAACTCCAAAAAGTTTCTCACCCACAATCAGTGCAGCACACCTTTCCACATGTGAAAGTTTTTGCACAATAGGGACACGTATTTGAAAAACCCACACAGCTTTGTTACTGTTGGTAAATATATCAAGATTGTTGCTCTCATACACCACATTTTCACTTTACTGTAGCAGTGGTTTTTAAACCTTTTTACCCAAGGTGCACCAAAGGCAATTGAAGCACAACTGTAATATTATCTGCAAAAATACCCTGTCATCTGGACTGTCAGATAAAGGTGCTTTTGCATACAACTTGCAACATTTGCCTCATCAGGCACTTTCACACAGTCCAACAAATGGTTTTGTAGAATCTGGTTCGGATGCAATGATCTTTTGAAGTGGGTAACAAAAAAGTCTCTTCTCTCTGAAGGGATTTTTGGTTCGTGGTTGTCATTTAAGCTCGCTTGGCACTGTGTTGGCATTAGATATCTCTGGCTGGAGGCTTTTGACATCCTCAGTCTAGCTGAAACCTTAGAGCAAGTAGCTTTCACAGTAGTTTCTCCAGAAAGTTTATTTTCTTACGTCTTCTCCACAAGAAAAATGATCTGTTTTACCTCCTCATTATCATTCAGGGGCCTTGAAGACAGAATTGAATTAACATTTTTCAGTAATGAAAACATCAAATGTTCTAATTCAAATCACACAAGTGTGTGAACGTGATGTATGAAATCAGAAATCATCATTTTTGGGGTTTGGAATTGTGAGTGGACAAAGCTTGCTGGTTCTGAAGTGTGCACCACATGGTTGTAACTCTGTTAATCCATGTATAGTGAGCAGAGAAATATCATTCTACCTGCAGGAAACCAATTTAAATCAGTTTTTAGAAAAGTGATGACTCAGTGTTGTCCCTGTCCTGGATTGCCAGGTCGACTCTGATAGCATGCTGTAGCTGATACAACCGGTCGCCTGTGACAATGTGGTGAAACTTGAGCTCTTCATTTTTTGTTTTAGGAGCCTGAGCACATCAACATAAATAGACTTTGGAATTGTTTGGATCACAGGGCATGCTGAACAGGGAAGGTGTCACTCTGAACAGTATGACCTTTTGTAGTTGCCAACCAGTAAACTTTGTGTGCCAGACATTTCAGCCATCAGTAGCTTCACCTTTTAATTGTTTTAAAAATAAGACTGGGTTGTGGAATATGCACTTGATATTCTGTTTAAAGGCTGAGGGTAAAACTGTAGCAAACAGGCAGCATCCTCATCAGCTGTTCATCCATGTAAAGTATAAGAAAATGGAAATTGTAGTATTCTTCTTGGATTGCGTGGTAGAACCTATTGTTATACATGCAAAAAAGTTGTTTGACTGACAGGAGTATATACTTTGATAAATAAGGCATAGTTCCATTGGTACAAATCAGTCGTTCAATCTGGTTATGAGGGCCAAAGATTACACTGACCGTCTAATAGCTGGTTACCTCCCAAGTCTGCAGCAGGATAGTTGGTGCTCAAATCTTAGATTTATCTGGCAAAGTGAAAAATTACAGGCCTTTTGTTCAAAACAGTCTCAACCTGTTCTCAAACTTTGAATGGGTAAGAAGCTCCACTTGCTGGCTTGGAGCTAGCATGCTGTGCGAGCTGCCCAGTGGACCATTTTTTGTAAGAAAAACTGGAGCTGCGGAATAAATTGAAGGGCAAGTTAAGGCAACTGATGCTGATGCTCATCAGACCCCAGAAAATGTATTTAATATACACAACCGGATGGTAACCTTGTAAGTTGGAATCTGCTAATGAGTGCGCAACAACTCATTTAACCCTGAACATGGATTGGGCTGAAGCGTCAGACTCATACCCAGCTTTTGCTGGCAATAAGAGCTGCAAGAGCCATATCTCACTGAACAGGAGAACCACTGCAATGAGCACGGAAGCCAAAGGTGGAGCCACCATGCTTGCAGAGATTAGTGCTACTGATAAATATTCAAACAAGAACTTTGAAGACCTTTTAAACTTGTCTCTGTGTAGCTAACTGTTGGCCGCTAGCAGACACTCAACTCTTGTTGCCTAGGTAAACCTCTAATGTAATGTAATGTTGTCTCTGAACACCCTTGTCTTTCTATGGTCTCGATTTGCCACGTGGCTGCTGGTTGCTTCCTTTGTGGACACCACCTTAGTGCAAACAAAAACTGAGATGGATTTCCTTCAGTGTTCTTTGATGGACCTTCCAAGTCTAGTTATGTTTACATAACCAAAACAGCATATTAAACACCTTATACAAAAATACTCGTTCGCCCTGTCACTTTTCTTTGTTCTAATTTCCTAGAAAGATTGAGACTATTCCAGCTTAGCCAGATTGGGTAATTGAGATTTTGGTGTGTCCATGCCGGGTGTCCCCTGTAGTGCAGTGGTTTGCACATTTGCCTTACAAGCAAAAGGTCCCCGGTTCAATTCCAGGTGGGAACACAAGTCCCTCTCACCATGGAGTGTTGCATCAGAAAGGGCATCTGTCATAAAACCTCTGCCAAATTACCAATGCAGGTTAATCTGCTTTGGCAACCCCCTGGTGGAGAATACAAGGAAGCAGAAAGGTTCCAGTGTTCATGCCAGATTGGGCCCCTGATGACCAGAGTACCTAAGGGAACACTCAGTGATGCAAAGATGGGTACAGTATAAAAAAAATTTGAATGAAGGAAAAGCACATTAAAACATGAGTTTTAGATTTTTCACTTCTTGGACTTGAAGAGTGACTCCAGATTTTCAGTTTGTATTCATTTGTAAATACTGTTAATTGTTTTTGTCCAGCAGTGTAGCAGGACTGAAGCTATTTAGTAAAAATACAGGCTTGCAGAGGTGCTTGTCTTGTTTGTATATCATTATGCTCTCTTCCTGTGTTTAGATCAGAAAGGTACATTAAAGAAAATGATTTTTAGTCAAATGTTTAATAGATGGATGAATAGATGGATTTACTATTTAGTTTTTTCTTTTGATGAATCGAATAATCAACTTGCGGTTCAAGCTCTTGCTACGATGGGTATAAGAAGAATGTAAAGATTCAGTTTCTGTACCTCAGTTTTTAGGTATTTGCTGATACAAAGTACCAGATCAGTATGTCATGAAATTAATACTGTATTCCTCACTGTGAGTGTGTCTTGGAGACATTTGTTTATATGCAGAGCAACATCAGACTCAGCTTGAACATTCATGTGTATAAATTTGCTCAGTTTATTTGTAGTAATGAAGTAACACACAATAGTGGGACCAAATAAAACATTGTATTTGTAGTTGCTACAAAAGTCATGAGAATTATGTTGTTCAGTAGTGAGATCATGATTATTTAACACAGTAACTGACACTTTAGAAAAATAGAAAATTGGATTTATTAAACTTTAAAAAAAATCTTTTTTTTTTTCAAGTGGGTTTCCATGAACTTCATAATTTCAGTGAAAAACTAAATAAGTTGGTGTGAAATGAAGTAATCTTGCTAAGGCCTGCCAAGCAGCGAATTTGTATTTTCTGACGAGGCAGAAGTAAAAGATTTGCTGAAAGGAGAGATTAATCAAGCTTACAACAACTTCTGTTACTGTAAGTGCAATAAAAATGTCCCAGCAAGTGTTTAACACAGTGAGCGAAAGAGACCAAGAGGAAAAGCAGTGTCTTTGGAGCTTTTCACTTGACCATAGCCTCTCAAAACTATTGCACCAAATTTTTGTGTTTTGTTTTTTGGCAAGCCTGAAATGCATCCAAACTGCTGACCCTTTCCTTTTAGGTTCCTCTTTGCTATGTTGGGTCTCTCTCTAGCAGCTCAGGTAGTGGTGCACTGCTGATGTGTTTTGTTTTAAGCAACTAAATTTAAATCATAGATCAGCTTGTTGTCACTGAAACCTGATCTAGCTGTTTGATAGACCTTAAACCGTTACATTGTCAAAGTGAACCAAAGAGATAACTCCTTGCAGTCTTTAGAACTAACTCAGATCTTGAAAGTACCACTTTGAAATACTCATTGCAGTTTATTTTTTGTCTGAAATACAGGAAGGCCAGCTACAGCATGTCCTGTAGTCATCACATTCCACCTCAGTACAGGAACTGAAGTCAAGACCCTTGTGCTCAGCACATTGCTGACTCAGTAATTGCTGATGGGCTTGTTTTTCTGAAGTACATATACTTGGAACAGATTTTTGATAAGTTGGACTTTAAGTTTTATACTTGAGGTGCAGAGGGGTGTTTGTACAAGCACGTGAAAGTATATGCCAACAACTCCTGGGGCAACACGAGAACCGCCAGTCTTTGCCAAGCTTACTCTGTAGCCCCTGGATGACCTTTTACTGCATGTAGTTTACTCTTTCTAAGGTCATGATGCATTAAAGGCCAGGGCCAAAGCGTAAGCTTCTGACATTTAGTTAGATTAAATTGAGCCTGCTTCAAAATGGCACCGGTGGTCAGATGCTCTGTGTCTGGTAACTTTAGGCGTCTGGACTGGGCTAAGTGCTGAGTGCGTGAAGATGTGTGACTTGACGACAGAGAAAAATGTGTCCTAATGAATAAATACAAACCCGATACTCAGGACTGAGTCCTGTGTTCTCTTGTTTAGTCTGAGCCAGCATCTACTGCACAAGATCCAACCAGACCTAGAGTGTAGACCAACCAGCTCACAGTAAGAGTTATTTTATGGCTGTTAGAGTTCATATCGAAGTCTCAGCTGGGTGTTTGGCAGCTTCGTGGTTGTTAAGGCCTCTGAAACTGCCAGAACAGGCATGCAATGAGGAAGTGGAACTGCGTCATGTTTGTCTTTTCACAGTTTAACAGCTCGCCTCATTGACTGCTCTCAAAATGACCAGATAAACTTTCAGTACTGTGCTGTAATTCTGGTGATTTTTCAGCCCTTCCTGTGCCACGTTGCATCAGTCTCGCAGGCCCAGAAATTCAGGAAATGACACAACTTTCTCTGTTGTTCATGACTCGGTCTGGAGTTCTTCTTCTCTTCCTCTTAACACGCTTTCCCCCTCTCCCCCTCCTTGGTCTTCGGCCAACAGTAGCATAGTTTCCACCGGCACCCTGTTGGCTAACTGCACCGGAAGCGGTCGTGGTTAACCCAGGCCGCGACCGATCCGGTATGGAAGTCGTGTTATGAATCCGCATATTTGATTTGGCAAAGTTTTTACGCCGGATGCCCTTCCTGACGCAACCCTCACCATTTACCCGGGCCTGGGACCGGCACTAGGACTACACTGGCTTGTGGGCCCCTGTGGCTGGTTTGGTCTGGAGTTCTTCTGAGTTTAAGAAACTCCCACGTGTCTGGAGACTGGCGTGTGTAGGTCATATGTAGCTATATGATATGCCAAAAGGACAGTTTATTTTTATGCAGGTAAAAGTGGATGGAGATGACCGTAATGTCATTCCCTCTTTTTCAGGAGTTATGACACGTGCCCATACTGCAGGCCTGTTATAGTATGTGTAGTAATATAATCCACCTGCTATGCCTGCACAATGAAATGTACTGTGTTGGCACCCTGCAAAGTGCAGACTGACAGGAACATGCTACAGCTCCATCTCAACCTACTAGGCTTCCTGAGTCTTCCCTGAATACCTGAAATGGTGCTCCAGCAGTGATATAACTATCACACTATTGTCACACACGTGACTTGGACAAAACCATCATGCAGGTTTATTCATGTACAGTGTATTTGAAGCTCAGTTGCAACTTGACCCCTGTAGGAGAATCTTAAACTTAATGTTGCCCTTCAAGTAGTGACGTAGTAAAAGGCAGTACACAAAATGAATGTGCTGCCATAGGTGCAGCTCTTGGGTAATACAGTGCTGTGCAGAAATCTTGAACCACAACATCTGAAAGGTAATGTCCTTAAGAAATAAAAAAATAAATCCAGCAAAGAGCTGAGATGTATCTGGCCCTTCAGTCGATCCATCTTCTGTTCACCAAAGCCTCATCAGAAATGGTCTCAGTGAAAGGGTGGCTGTCAAGAAGCCATTCTGAAGGAAGGCGGGCAGAAAGAAAAGGGCTTAGCTATGCTAAATTATAGAAGAGCTGAACTGGAGATAAGTGGCAACAGGTCTGATGGAGTGATCAATTCAAATGTTACTTCTTTTGGTCCATATCATTGTCAGTATGTGTGGCGGTGGTCAGGAGAGTAGAGAGGTATGTCTACAGCCATCTGCAAAACACAGTGGAGGATCTATCATGTTTTGGAGCCTGATTGGTAAATGAACTGGTGCGTATATAGTACTTTTCTGCTCTAAGCACTAGAAATGCATTTTGTTACGAGTCCTAATACACACATTCATACAGAACTTTATTCTATGCCTTTAAGTGCGTTTAACTGTCATGCACATATTCACACTCTGATCGATGCATCGGGAACAATTTGGGGTTCAGTGTCTTGTCCAAAGACACTTCAGCATGTAGACTGGAGAAGCCGGGATTGAACTACCAGTCTTCCTATTAGAAGATGACCTGCTCTACCTTCTGAGTCCAGTGGATCTTGTTAGAATTAACACAATTATGAACACAAAGGATTTCAGTCGACCATGCAGTACCATCTGGAAAGCTGGGGGGGATTGCTTCAGCGCATTATTATTGTATCAATATGCAAAATATCTATATACCTGAAATGCAAACTGAACTTTTTAGTTCTAGAATAATATCAGTTGCTTTTTAATTCCACCTATGTAGTGTTGCAGTGTATGTTTATTTTCAATTTTTTAGTTGCTGAAGGGGCTGCATAACTTGCACAAGTTAAATACATGTGGCAGTACAGTAGTCTACACTCTTGCATTCAGTTAGGCTTGACTAGACTGTCATGCTAACAGTTCAATTTGTCATTTGCCATTTCTTAATGACAGTGATGGTCAGTATATTTAACAATCCTGCTTTACAATCAACTTTGTCTTCTAATATAAAAAATATTGACAATTGGAGGACATAATTTGCAGTCGGAAAAATGGTGATAACTCACAATGTATCGCAAAATGTTATTGTAATATCTAGAATGTCGTGAAACATTCAAAAGTACAGTAATATATTACAAGTTGAGTATATTATTGTGTTTTGAGGTCTCTGGTAATTCCCACCTGTACTTTGCTGTTAGCTTGCTCCATGCTATGTTATTATAGATTGACACATTGGTACTGTTATTCTGTCCAAATATCAGATTGGTGTTACCCTTTCCAAAACTCTCGTGCACTTTTGGTTGCTCTCCAGGCCCAGTTTTTGTTATGACCTAGTTTGTACACTGTGAAATAAATGAAGTCAGAGTTGATTAAAAACAAGTGTTTGATTTAAATTTCTAATCAAAAGCTAAAATCTAGGAGAAGTACAAGGAAAAACGCCACCTGGAGAGTAACATGGGCAGCAAGATGAGCAACCCAGGCATTCCTTTGTTCACACGTTGTCATTTGTACCCTTTTAAGCTTGTCCATCACCCAGGGACTCGTGCACTACCTTTACAAGAGAGTCATGAACTTTGTTCTTCTGTGCTGTCAGGATTCAACTGAACCCTGACTGTTGCTGATATTCCAAGTTTGAAATAAACTCCTTATTGTGGAGTAAAGAGCTGCAGAGGTAGATGCTTACTTTCAGCAGGTTGCAACTGTTTATGGATTTGGATTTAATGGTAGGTTTAGGAAAGGGTTATAAAAACAGTTTTCATCATGCAGTTTCATGAACTGAAACCAATCAGAAGGAAGGAAAAGACCAAAATCTCAGCATTAAAAACAAAAACCATGCAAAACAGCCAGATGATGCAAGTCCCTACTTTCTTAGACTTGAATGACAATCACGGCTGCTAGTAGTCAACTTCTGTGCGCTTGTATTAAAATGTGCATGTGTTTCAATCTCAAACTGGCACAAGTTGATGCTTTGAACTGGTCAAATGCTCTTGTAGTGACAAGAGTGGAGTTTAATTGTGAAATGGGCACAGAATTTACATGTGGGAAGCATGAGCTATGTGAATGCACTGTGACTGAGTTAAACAGTCACATTACAAGGTTAAGGGCATAATGACAGATGGAGCATGAAAGTTTACAGCATGATCCATTCTAAATGCTATGTAGGGGGGACTTGACTTCTGGCTGTTCATTACTTACTACAAGGCTGGCTGTGTTCTCTAACTATTCCAGGACACACAGTCTTCTTATTCAGTACTTTTTTGTTTTGTTGCTTATAGTGATTTGTGTAGGAATCTCACTGTAACCCAGCTTTGAATAGTTTCACTTAGCAGTAGTACTTTTAAAATCCTTGTGGTCCATCTGTGGTTTATAGAAGTGTGTTCTAAAGTCCATTTAAGGTAAATCAAACCTAAACCGCAGTAGAGTTGATGTCAGAGGTGACCATAAATGGCTCAGTTGTGCGTGACCTGAATTGGAAAGGGGACGTGTAGATAGTTGAATTCATTAAAAAAAAAAGCTTGGGGATTTCAACTTGTAAATGTGTGTCACTTATTTATTTGAATTTCTGAAGTTAATTTGGCATTAAACATAACCGTTCGGTTGCAAGCTGCTTGAAAGAGCAGGTTTTGAGATGAGACTAAAGCTGACAGTGACTGGATAACTTGGTAGGCTTTAGGAGCTCTTTGTGTTATTTTTGCTTTCGGTTCAGCCACTGGCTTCTATTTTTAGCTTCCTCTGCACAAATCTAATGCAACAAAGATTATTCAAAATTGAATTAATTTTTTAATATAAGTGGTCAGAGTACTGAATTCATTCGTGCTGGTCTGTGCCGTTATTGATAAATTGAACATTTTGTTGGTCGGGCCGGGCGAGCTGCTCAGCGGTCCCTGTTGCCATTAGCCCATGATCAGAAATAGCTTGTCAATCACTCTGATCATGTTTGATCTCTGAGGCTGGTTGCCCTTCAGTTGTGCAATTTTGACATGGCTTTGATCTGCTGGCATATCAGTGGTCTCAATAATGCCCATATCACAACCCTAGAACACTAAGGAATTTATATTTTGTGATAAGAGTAATTCATATCACTGAAACATTAACACTGTAACTAAAACAGTTTCGTCAATTTCACTTAGTCACCATAACCTTGCAACGCAGCCATCCACACCCAGTTCTTATTTTATTGATTTTTTTTTTTTATCGGTCCAAAACCTGGGCATTTGTCCTTCAGCTTTGCGATTATGACATAGCTGACTTGTTGGCATAACATCAATGGTACCAATATCGACAACATGGTAACACCGAGAAATTTGATATTGTTGTGTGGTGACGACAAATTACTATTTCTTCAGCTCCTCAGATACTGAGAGTACATGAAGACGCTTAGTGTTTAGTGTTGCAGCCAAACAAAACAGTTGGAAGCAGCAGGGAGGAAACAACTTGGTGGACTGCAAGGCAGACGCTCACTGGAAATGGAGGGGGGACAGTACTATAATACCAACAAGCTGCAGACATGATTGGCTTGTTCTGACTCAGTTTTTTATGATCTCTGAAAGAAAACTGAAGTGTAAATGTGGATGTAGTGTAATGTCCCCCAATCTAGTTGATCTTCAGTTAATCTGGTACTGAGTAGAGCTGAGAAATTAATCAGCAACATTATAATAGTGGTGGTTGTTGAGTAGTCTGCAGTCCTGCTTCTGTGTTTTGCCTTGTGAAAGTATTTTGAATATCTTTGGAGATAAAACATGTTTGAAGCCATCCTATGCAGAAAACTGTAGTTTTTCTGCGTAGTTAGATTTTTAGGACAGAAAATCAAGGAGATTAATAAAATATTAACAAATTTTCAATGAAAGCTGATAACTTTTTATACATTTTGATCTAAATATTTAGGGTTAAATACTCATTTTCTGCTGTGTTGGTGCACCAGTGGTAGCCATTTTGTCCCTTTGACAGTGCTTGCAGTTCCTATCCTTTTCCTCCTCAGTCATCATGGTACGGCCTTATTATAATTATCCTATCAAATTATTGTAAATTTCTTGTGCAGAGTTGAATAGTAAATAGATTTCAAAAATGAAAACTCTGTTGCAGCATTAACTCCTTTATTATAACTCCAACAGGAGGCAAAAATGTTCACAGCATACAGGCACCAGTGACTTCACACTACACACACAGCACACACACCTTCTTCTTCTTCTGCTGCTGCTTCTTCGGCAAATGGAGTGCATTACCACCACCAACTAGTATCCCGTCCGCCCGTAACATCCCTGCACAGGGCCCGCGACCCTGGCGTCATCAGCCAAGGGTCGCGGGCTTTAGTAGTAGTAAATTTTATTGGCGGTTGGCAAACAGCGAGGTGCATTACCGCCACCTACTGGTATGGAGCATGGACTGGAACATCGCTCTAAAACACTCAAATCCTCCCAAGCAACTGTCGCGGGCTTTAATTGGCCCGTTCAAACTAAAAATCAAGGAAACTTAAACTTAAAGGCGTCCCAACAAGCCACTACCCTCCTCAAGACATGCCCAGACATGTTGCCCTTCAAGGTACCTTCATCCTTTGAAGGTGACATCAAGGTACAACAATTTTGTATATATGTAACTGTTGAATACTGCCAACCACCAATAAAATTTACTACTGCTGCTTTTATATTTTGTAGAACGTATAATTCACAAGAAGAAGAAGGTTGCTGTGTGAGTAGCTTTGCTTTTATAACACAAATAGCCTGAATATTACTGTAAAACTTCACCTTTGTATATTATAATGGTTTCAACTATCGATCGTTTTTATTTTTTAAAATCAGAAATACAAGCAGAAAGAACCTTTAGTGGCATCCGTGCTTGAGTGAATATAGAAGGTTGGGTATACCTCGTGCCTTGGCATTTTTTTCCTCAGGCGGGATTTTGACACATCTCAAAAAGCAACTCAGATGATGATAAAATCATAATAATGGCTGAATTTCATGTAGAGCTTTAGTTGTGGGGACCTGATGTGCACGTTTGCTTCCCTTTGTTACATTTTCATGGGTTACTGGGACAACTTGAAGTTACATAAGTAACGCCCATATTTCCTTCTGTGACAAGTAGGGTTTTTCCTGTCTGAAATGTGCTTTTGGGGAGTGATCTGCATGTGAACATGCAGCATATGGGTAAGGTAATGCTTCTGGTTTGCCTTGTTTAACAAAAGTCAGTAAATTTTCCTGTCACTTATGGCTTAACAAACTCCATTTAAAAGACTTTTTTATTATTGCATTCTGATATTTCTTTTGGGGGAAGACCAAAACCTCTCTGGGTTTGTGCCAAAATATTAAAAATCAGACTTTTAAAAAAATGTGTTTTTGGTTTTCTTTTTTTCTTTCTGGGCCTGTGCACTGATTCTAATGGTAATTTATATGAAGTTTGTTTTCCTATCTGTCAATTTTTAACAAACTCCCTGTTCTTTGTTTCCTTCGCAGGCGCTGTTTAGTCACAGTTCATCTAGTCCAGCCTTCTCTAATCCCGTGAAGCTCAGGTGTCCTCCAGGAACGGTCTTTCACTCCATCTCCATCGTCTTCATTATTGTGAGCAGACATGCCTCCAGCGGTGGGTGGGCCCGTGGGGTACACCCCTCCTGAGGGTGGCTGGGGCTGGGCAGTAGTAGTAGGGGCCTTTATCTCCATTGGCTTCTCCTACGCCTTCCCCAAATCCATCACTGTGTTCTTCAAAGATATTGAGGTCATCTTCAGTGCCACACCAAGTCAGGTGTCCTGGATCTCCTCTATTATGCTGGCTGTCATGTACGCAGGAGGTGAGTGAATGTCAGCTGCTCTGTATTCAAGAGAAGTGGAGCCAGACAACGCTAATATTTCTGTGTCATGCTTCCGACATTTCTTTTTTTCTGGCGGGTGTAACCCTGAATTTTCTGGAAAGTTTATAAACCATTTGTTCTCTCCTGTTACACAAACATACAGAGATGGCGAGTGTTTTAGAGATGTTATTGCGGCCAAAAGACAGTGACAGAAAATGCATGAACATAAAAAGTGGCAAATGATTGCAGAGCTGTGGAGCCATTTTATATTTTTATATTGTGATACTAGTTCCCGCAGTAAATCACATGGTATTGACGTTTCACTTGGGGGGGGCCGCCTTGTTTTTTTTTTTTTTTTTTTTTTTTTTATTGTTGGTTTTTTTTTTTTTT
>VUQH01052936.1:2771-26092 GCA_015106775.1 Etroplus canarensis | reverse complement strand
AATCGCACCTGGGTGGCTGTTAAATTACTTCGCCTTCATTTTTTTTTTTTTTTTATTTTCTTGTTAAAATATCTAAAAAGAAAACAGCACAGTAGGTTGCTGTTCAGTTGCCAGGTTGCCACCTGTTTTGCGCAGCGAACGCAGGGCTTCTCACAGGCCTCTCAGCCAATCAGAGCTGCCGTTCTTTCCCCCCCGCAGGCTGTACGTCCACCCGGACTCTCCGTTCACCGGAGAGCAGCTGATGAAGCAAATGGTTTCCTTCGAGAAAGTCAAGCTGACGAACAACGAGCTGGACCAACACGGACATGTGAGCACCTGTTTCTTCTCCCTCACGCCTCAGTCTGGAGAAAATAAAAAACACGTCACGCATTAATCCGGGTTTGCAGAGGCTCTGCTGTTGCGACACTGTGTGAAAATGCGTTAAACTTGCAGCATTTCAGGGGAAATCACAGACTGAAAGCGAAGGCAGGACGCCAGACGGGAGCAAATTGCTCTTTTAATCCCCCTTTCACTGACATCACGATGGCAAGCACAAGCAGGGACCAGAAAAACACACAGAAAGAAATAATAACAATAATAATAATAATCCATAAATGAGCCTTCAGCAGGGCTCAGTTTGGAAAACACTGCAATTATGAGCTTAAAGGGTGAGTGCACTAAAAATAGCACCCCGAGTCTGTTCAGGTGGATGTATCCAAAACAAACAGTCAGCATGATGAGCCATTTAAACTAAAAAATGTTCTACACCCGTTTTGTTTGTTTAAACTTTAATTTTATTCTTTGCTTTATTTCTACTGAGAGTAAAAATGGCATACAACAGCAGTTTGTTTTAGAACTGTATAAAATAGGCAAAAATAAATGTTTATGACCATTTTTTATTTCAAGAAATATAGCTTTGTAACCCCATTTATTAAAAAAAAACATTTTTGCAAATTATATAAATCGAATGCCTGCAAATGATGATTTAGTTACCTTGCAGTGTTTTTGTAACATTGCAGCTAAATTCAAAGGTCAGCAGCAACGACACACAGATGATATGTACCAGTACACTCTATAGAAACGAATGGGTCAGTTAAAAACTTCTCAATTCTTTTTGAGGAAGTTCACAAGCAACCAGAGAGCAGCACTGAATAAATGCACCCAAAAACTCAGAAAACGCACGCACACACACACACACACACAAAGTTAGTTATGTGATGCAGAAAAAAAAATTGTTTTTTTATTTATCTGTTTGTTTTTTATTGCACAGCTTTTTTTCCCCCCCAATTGTTTTAAATTAATTTTTCATTTTAAATCCATCATTTTTTGTTAGGGAGCAAAATGGAAAGGGCAAGAAAAGCAGGGAGAGCAAACAAATAAACCAAAATAAATACATTTTTAAAAATGCACAAATACATTAACCTAAAAACAAGGGGGGGGGGGAGCACCCGCTCCAAGTCACCGACAAAGGACAAAGTGTGCACTACACCGATCAGGTATAACATTATAACCACCTGTCTAATATCATGTAGGTCCCTTTTGCTGCCAAAACAGCCCTGACCCACTGAGGCATGGACTCCACTGGTTCACCACTGTTCCTTCCTTGGATTACTTGTGATAGACACTGACCACTGCAGCCCAGCACAAGAGCTGCAGTTTTGGAGATGTTCTGACCCGGTAGTCCAGCCATCACAATCTGGCCCTCAATCTGGTCAAACACAATCAAATCCTTATAATCCCCCATTTTTTCTGCTTCTAACACGTCGACTTTGAGGACAAACTGTTCACCTGTTGCCAAGTATATCCCACCCACTAACAGGTGACATGATGAGGAGAGATTCAGTGTTGTTCACTTCACCTGTCAGTGGTCAGAATGTTATGCCTGCTCGGTGTAAGTCACCACGGGGGTCCACAGTGTATCAGCAAGGTAAGGCTGGCCAGGCCCGTTAATGATTGGCGTTACCTTACACTTGAATTGTGGTGCTACGAGTCACTACCAGAGCCAACAGGAGAGAGCAAACCCACTGCAAAACCCCCCAGACCCCAAAGAGGGAGCCTGTTTAGTCTAGTGTCAAGGCAATAATTAGTTTCCTAGTGTCCTAGCCTTCCTCGGCACATACGGCACGGTTTTGAGGAAACCTCAGAGAAGAAAATAAAAATGTTTAACAACCAAAAATAAAACAGAGTGGTGTCCAGAGGGAGGGGGTGTATGGCAGGGTAGCTGGGCTGTTCATAATAATTTTTGACATAGAAAAACACATTTGTGCTCCTAAACACCAGGGTTACATGCATCATTTACATCAGTGCATTACAATTGCACATTTATAATAAAATAAAATGAAATGTGCTCTATTTATTGACCTGACTCAGTGGCCGAGACAGACATTTATATATATATAAACAGTTTCCTGGGCTGCAGCCAGACAGGAACAGTTGTGGTGGAAAACACTCCCCATGATGCTGCAGCTGCCGCAGCGTTAACCACTTTATCTGTTCACACTTCTCGCTTTCTTCCTGATCACTGTGTTCCTTCCTCTGATGTTTTGTTCCTCATCCTCACTTATGTCATTTTTCAAGCTGTTTTTTCTTGTTTTTATTTTACTTTTTCTTCTTCTTTTAATCGGGACTCTGAGTCCACTGGATATGAAGAACTTTTATTCTGAAAATATATGCAAGCACCTTTCTTAAACATTTCTCTGTTATTTTTAAATTTACATTATTACGTGTGACTATTGGCAGTATTTTAATATTTCTACATAATGTATTAGATGCAAATGTTTGAAAAGGAAGAAACTATTCTCACTGTAAGGCCCATTTAGTAGCTGTATTGGAGCTTTTAATGCTTGTCATCGGTGTGTTTGGTGTGCAGTGGAGCAAAAAGGGTGACCTCAAACAGCTTTTTAAATTTAGATCAAATACCTGCAGCAGTATCCTCAATGAGTTTGGAATATTACCTCCCATTTGTAGACATCAAGTAGTTCCAGATAGAGGATTATCTTTTATTTCCCAACTTAATTATTTTTTCTGAGGAACAGTGACTGTAGAGTATTAATTAGATATTGCATTTTATTTTTTATCTTTTATGTCTTGATTTCCAGAACTGCAATTCATGGAATAGAAAGAAGGGATTTGATGTAAAAAAGTAAGAAAAGGGGAAAAAAATGTAAAAAGACAAGATACATATAAAAACACATCATAAATCTCAATATGAATGGGAGGGGTTTATCAGATAGGTTGGACACTGCATGTAATTCAAATACATTAAGTGATATTCCAGTTCTGAATCAGTATATTTACCCTTAACATCTATATTCACATACTAGTCTTTTAAATAGAATGAATACACAGAAAGATGAGTTTAATGATGTAAACAAACATGCATCTTTTCTTGAGTATGGCCTCCATAATCCTTATTATGTGGGGGGATTCTATAAATTCTACTTCTTGTATCGTACTTTTTCACGTATTTAAATCAGAGTGGGCACACTGCAATTTCAAAAAATGTAAAGATCAAGCCGGTGATATTGATCTGCATGTTGGTGTCAATAAAGCCAACAAAAACAAACTGAAACTAGAAGGTGCGAGTCCATCTGTCTGTGGCATCATACTCTTTTTTTCTCTCTAAAGCTGCAAATCTTAAAACTAGGTCATAAATGTCAGTGCAATTTTGTTTTAGGGTTGCAGTTTTGGGGAAATGTTACTGAAACATTAGGTACTATTTTCAGCTCTGTATAAATACACGTTTGATGCTTTGCCAAGCATATCTAGCAGCAGGAGGGTGTGTGTGAGACCAAGTAAAAATAAACTACAGTGTGTGTGTGTGTGTGTGTGTGTGTGTGTGTGTGTGTGTTCACCACAACAGTATGGCTCCTTTGGTTGTTCTGCTGTGTTTTTAAATGGACAGTAATGGGGTTTTGTGATGCAGATGAACAGGATATTTTGGGCTTTAAATACACAGAAAATACTTTCATGGTAATTAAAAAACCCAAAGATCACCTGTGAGGAATATCTGTCCATCTACATTTCACTGTAAGCTGATTCTCGCTCTTCTTGCCCTCTTCAGATCATCCTCAACTCCATGCACAAGTACCAGCCGCGGGTCCACATCATAAAAAAGAAGGACCACACCGCCTCGCTGCTCAATCTCAAATCTGAGGAGTTCCGCACCTTCGTCTTCATTGAGACCGTCTTCACAGCCGTCACAGCCTACCAGAACCAGCTGGTGAGTGATTGTCGCCTCATGCGGGTTTCAGGACTCTGCCAAAACTCTGCTGCTGGTTCCCATGAAATTTTTACAATTCTTAAAATAGCCACAAACCCCATTTAGCAGCTGTTCTGGAGCTTTTGATTGTATCACACGGGCCTTATCAGCACACAGAGTTGTGCTGTCTGAGCACTTTAAGGACTTCTCATCCTTGGAAAGGGTAAAGGTTGAGATTAAGAGTGCTCTTCAAACCTTGCGAAGATCATGAGATACTACATGAAGGGTCCTGTGTAGAGCCACTTTTGATTTTTTTGGAGTGTTTTAGAACATTATGTAGTATGACCAAGCAGAAGTTGGGATAGTTTCCATAGGAAGAAAAGCAAAGCTTGAACAGCGCTTCTAGTGCAGAGAACCACTTTATTATTGCTATATACCATAAGCCCAGCCCATCTTCTTTAGTGTCTCATTATCAGATATGTATCTTGCACATATCTCATTGGTTATTTTGTATTTTACTGCCTATCCTGTTTAATATTTTGTCTGTAATATATTTTATGAAGATCTTGATGAAGGCCTCAAGCCAAGACATGTTGGTCAAATACAAAAGATGCTCTAAGATTTGAGGAGCTCTAACTTCTTTATACTTGTCTTCTTGCACCGTGGGAGTACATAAAGTTGAGCCAGAAGCCTATATTGTGTTTTCTATTAAAAGAAAAAAGTCTTAGGGGACAGACTCTGTGGGCTGCTTCTGCCCACCACTGGTGAAATTCTTGCTTTTGCCCCTCCCAGTGACACTGACATAATTACTCGCAATTTTGGGAATAGCACTCTTGCCAAAAAAACTGGTTTTGTTAGAAATGCACAGAACTGGTCGTAGTTTGGGCACCAGTGGCATATTTGTGGAACAGAGGTATTACAAAAGAGGCAATGTGTTACTAACCCAGAAACCCTGAGAGGTACGCTATAATGGACAAATTATTGGGCAACGACTCTTAAATCATCAAATTCAGGTGTTTCATTCAGTTCCATTGACAACAGGTGTATAAAATCAAACATTTAGCCATGCAGTCTGCCTTTACAAACATTTGTTAAAGAACGCATTGTTCTAAAGAGCTCACTGAATTTGAGTGCAGTACTGTAATAGGATACCACCATTGCAACAAGTCAGTTTGTGAAATTTAATTCCTGCTAGATATTTCACAATTAACTGTAAGTGATATTATTGCAAAGTGGAAGTATTTAGGAACCACAGCAATTCAGCCACCAAGTGACAGACCATGTAAAGTTACAGAGCAAGGTTGCCAAGTGCTTTTATGCAAAGTGCATAAAAGTTGCCAATACTTTTCTGACTCAGTTCCAAACATCCTTTGGCATTAACATCAGCTAAAACTGTGTGCCGGGAGCTTCATGGCATGGGTTTCCACAGCCAAGCAGCTGCATGCAAGCCTTACATCACCAAGCACAATGCCAAGCATTGGATGGAGTGGTGTAAAGCATGCTGCCGCTTTAGCAGTGTGCAGTGTTCTGTGGAGTGGCAAATCATTCTTCTCTAACTGGCAGTCTGATGGATGAGTCTGGGTTTGGTAAATTTCAGGAGAACTTTACCTACCTGACTGCATTGTGCCAACTGTAAAGTTTAGTGAAGCAGAGACATTGCTATGGTGTTGCTTTTCTGGGATTGGCCTTGGCCCCTTACCTCCAGTGAAGGGAAATCATAGTACTTAAGCTTACCAAGACATTTTGGACAATTCTGTGCTTTCAGCTTTGTGGGAACAGTGTGGGAACTGTTAAAGGTCCATAAAAGCATGGTTGGATGAGTTTGGTGTGGAAGAACTTGACTGACCTGCACAGAGCCCTGACCTCAACCCCATCTAACACCTTACAAGCCAGACTCCAACATCAGTGCCTGGATGAATGGGGTAAAAATTCCCACAGACACGCTCCAAAATCTTGTAGAAAGCCTTCCCAGAAGAGTGGAAGCTGTTATAGCTGGATTTAGAATGGGATGTCATAAATTCTCCTGTAAACGTTATGTGTAGGTAACCCAATACTTTGTCTATATATAGTGTAATGATAGACAAGTTTGATATAACCAAATTAATTTAAATGACCAGAGCACACGTGTAATTTCTTAATCTTATATCAGTGATGGTAGTGTTATTCCTATCTAAGGAAGCCTGACTTCTCTTCTGCATTTCTGCATTGTCTCCTGGTGTGACAGCACATCACAGCAACAGTTTGCATATATGTGAAATAAGTTGCTCATTAACCCTTCTAAAAACCTGTATCAGTGGGACTGTCACTGTCAAGTGAAAGTTTGCATACACAAAATTGAAGATTTATAGGTGTTATTGTTTTAAAATGACTGTATCTACCAAGCTTTTATGAAGGAACTAGTAAATGTAAAAACTTTATACATTTTATACTGTTTTAGAAGGCTTATTGGGAGCCTTCTAATTGAATGTCCTACATTTTATGAAAATAAATAAATCAGGTCATTTAGAGTTATATATTAAACTATACAACTGCCTTATTTAGTTTAAGACATCAACAGTTGTACTGCAATGTAAGATTTGAACAAAGGGATGTGAAGGAAGTAAAGTACAAAAAGTGTGTTTTGGCATCCCTGGAAACCTGATTTATTTCTTTACAACAGTGAACAGTCATGACTAAAAAGGCAACAATGAAATAGAAGTTAATTGCATGTGTTTTTTTAGCACAAGGCGGAGGCATATTAATAGAGATTATCAAAATTAAATGGCTCTGCAATGTGATTGTGTGGCTGCTGTAACACTGCAGAGATGCAGCATGAAGGGGCACGTTGAATCAAAAGAAAACAAAAGCAGAGAGACAAAAGAAACAAAAAAAAACCAAACCCTGACCTGCCTGACTTGTTTCCCTCTCCTCTTGCCATCTTTTCTCAGATCACCAAGCTGAAGATTGACAGCAACCCATTTGCCAAAGGTTTCCGGGACTCCTCACGGCTGACGGACATGGAGAGGTACAGGGGATTCTGGGCCCTGCACTGTGTTTTATATTTATTTAGTTTTTTGCTTCTCTCCTCATCATGAGATACACAAGGAGAGAGGGGTTTTAGATATCCAGGGTTGCTGCTCATTAGTAAATACAGAAGCTACAGTGTTTATTTCCTATGTTTGTGTCAGTGTGGAACAGATAATCCATGCTCCATATTATCTGCCCTCCTTCTCTTCTTTCTTTCACATCTTTCACTCTTGTGTTCCTGCAAATCTTCATGCCTCCTTTTCCTCCTGTCAGTTCTTATTCTTTGCTTTTTTATTCACCATTTTTAATAGTTTACATATTTGTCCCCATCTTTCTTCCTTTTCTTCATTCAATTTCCATTTCTTTTATACTTCACCTTTTCCATTTATTTTTCTTTCTGCTTTTCCTTCCATCTTTCTCTTCAGTCTTTGTTTTCTCTATTTCTATCATTATATCCACCCATCTTTCCTTCTTGTCTTTTTATTGTTCATATTTTCTTCCCTTCTTTGTTTTTCTTTCTTCTCTCATTCTCTCCTTTTATATCCTCTCCCCTGACCTCCTTGGGTCCTCCTTTCTGTCTTTCTTATCTTTTGTATAAAACACTGAAACCCCTGCCTATCGTCCTCATTTCTTTCTCCCATCACGTCTGTCTTCTTCTGGTTTCTTTTCGTCCTTTTATCTTTCTTTTCCTCTTGTTATGTCTTCTGTTTTTATTTCGCTATTCCTGGATGAGGGAGAAGAGTTTGTATCTCTCTCTCTCTCTCTCTCTCTCTCTCTCTCTCTCTCTCTCCACACACACACACACACACACACACACACACACACACACATATGCGCAGTTTCAGTTCGCCCTCCAAAGGATTTTTTATGGACGCTGCCAAAGCACACACTTCTCGTAATTCCCGATTCCGGCACTATGGCCAAAATCAGCTGACAAAATCAAACCATCTGCCCATTTCCTTCAATCAAACATCCCAAATAGAGACTGTCGAAACACAGCCAGACAAACCCCCCCTCCTCCTCCCTCCTTCTTCTTCTCTGTCTTTCTCTTTTTGAGGGCTGTGAATTAGACCTGATCAATTGATCTTAGGGAGCTGCAGAAATCACATTAGTCTGGAGTCGGCCACTGCACTAAAACACACAGTAATTCAATTGGCTGCTGTGACTGATTGAAACCAGCATGCCCCGCCCCGTTCCCCTCTTCGCCTCCCGCCCGCCCAGCGCCGTGTATTGTGGGAGTTCACGGTGGCCTCTCTGCCGGAGGGGCCCAGCGCTGATAAAAACACACACATTTGTACTCCTCTGCTGACAGATATTGCACTTTCCTAACCTAATTGGAGGCACGGGGGCTGCGGGAAGGGGGGCTGCTAATGTGAACGCATGGCTCTCATGATGCAGACCACTTGCCTGTCCACCCACCCATACACACACACACACACACAGAGAACGCATTTGACAAAAAAATCTGCATACACAGTCAGCACAAACATTAAAATGCACAAAGTGGAAACACATTCATATGTGTTGCCAAAAACATGACTTCAAGAGGAAAAGCCTTGTTATTGTACGGAAACAAGGAAAGGGGGAAAAAGGAAGTTAGTAGAAAACTGAACCAATGTTAAAAATAAATCTGTGACCCATCAGATTCAGCGTCATGAAGACCCTTAAGAATATGGGACAGTGTAAAAGTTTAGCCAGTTTGTCTAAATTAGTTTAAAAATATAAGAATGCATTTTTAAAAATGTAAATTAGCCAGAGTTTTTCAAATTATACATAAAACCAGTCAGGCTTTAGGGATCATATTTTTTCTAATTTTACCTATAATGTACTGTGCAAAAGTCTCAAGCCACCCCTCATTTCTTTATATTTTCAAGTACCTTCTTGGGATTTTTTTTTTAAACTGTCCTTAAACAAGAGTTTCCCATGATTTCTGAAGGTCTTTCAAAGTTTTGCTTTGGACGTTGGCTGCTTTTACACTTATTTTCAGTCCTTGTACCTGACTATTTTCAGAGGAATATTTACTTGTTAAGCCACTTAACATTGTCCTATTAATCATTTAAGCATAAAATTGGAACCCAACACAAGGGATGAGTGAGTATTGCGTCTGCACATAACAGACAGTTTAGCAAAGAACCAATTTTAAATGTATCTTTAGGCAATTTGTTAGCAGCCTGTTGCAAAAAATACATTATTTGCCCCCATTTCTTTAGTTGAATTTGTGGAAAATGCCAAAGACAACACAGTTTGACAGGCATAAAATGGTATTTTTGCACCGACAAGGTGATTTTCAAAGAACTATAGCTGAAAACATGACATATCTTGGCATGGTCTACCGTGTGTCCTTTAAAAATGTTTTAGGAAACTGGTCAAGTGGAGGACAAAAGAAGTAAAGGCAGGTCAAAAATAAATAAAAGATAATAAATCAATCAATAACTAAAGTCTCAGCTGGGTCACCATGATAGCTCATCTGGTTGAGCAGGCAACCTATGTACTGAAAGCTGTACTGTAGTCCTCCTGCAGGGACCCGGGTTTGAATCTGCCCCAGGCTATTTCCTGCATGCCATCATCTTTGCTTGTACCCCACTTTCCTGTCTAATGAAGGCAAAAATAGAGTGTTAAAAAAGCAATGGTCTCAGTGGAAAAGTGGCTGTCAAATAGCTATTCTTAAGGAGGGGAAACAGAGAGAAAAGGCTTTGGTATTCCAAATCACACAAGAACTGGACTGACAATCAGTGGCAACTGATCTTATGGAGTGCTGAGTGGGCTTCTTAAAGAAATTACAGGAACACTTATCTAAGAGAGTTCAGGCTGTGTAGAAGAATAAAAGTAGCCATACCAAATAATGACTTTCAAGCTGATTAGAATTGTACAAACTCTGTTTCTCTTATGTGCTGTATTTCTATTTTATGTTGGCAAAAGCTTCAGTAAATCAGTGCTTTCATTTCTCATTTTCCTATCAAAATATATAGAAATGAGGAGTGGCTCAAGACTTTTGCACAATGCAGTAATAAAAGGTGTGGGAGGAAAACAACCCAATTCATTTGTAATAGCTATACAGTGTGAACTCGTTATACTGTATTTTGTTTTTATTTTGTGTCTTTCAGGCATTAAAATGTCTGTGAAAAACTGCAGCTGCTTTATAAGGCTGCAGAAAAATTCTAACATAAAAATTACATTTGTATTAATATTCAGCTGCATCAACAAAAACAGTGCCACAGATTTGTTTAAGGGTGCATCTCCCACAACATAAATGTGTCAAAAATGGAACAAAAGAGATTTATGTTGGGGCTCTCTCTTCGGCTTTTGCTGCAGGGAAAGTGTTGAGAATCTGATCCACAAGCACTCATACGCCCGGTCACCGATCCGAACTTACGCTGGGGACGAGGAGAACCTCAGCGAGGACGGACACTCCTCACACACCAGAGGTGAGCACTTGTTATGCACACATCTTCGGAAAAGCCTGGTGTTAATCAGTATTTTTCCTTTTGTTAACAGAGCCCAGAAAAATCATCTAAAAGCATCATTCTCTTAGCAATGCAATTTCCTCATACAGTTTGGAAGCTCAATTTAGAATAAACACAAGAAGAAGACAGGAGTAAATATTCTTATATTTGAGGGATATATTTCTGCCAAACCCGGTCCTGTAGTGAGCATATGTGGCAAGAAAACTGCTGTGTAGCAAATATTTGGACAGTATGTTAAAAATAAGAACTACAAAATACATAATACAGAAGTTAATGTTCTATATAAATTTAATGCAGTATGTGTCATATACACAGTGCACTCACCGACCACTTTATTAGGGTCACCTGTTCGACTGCTTTTTAATGCAAATATATAATCTGCCAGTCACATGGCAGCAACCGAATGCATTTAAGCCTGTGGACATAGTCAGTAGGACCTGCTGAAGTTCAAACTGAGGATCAGAATGGGGATGAAACATGATTAAAATGACTTTGAATGTGTCATGGTTGTTGGTGCCAGACAGGGTGGTCTAAGTATTTGGACCATGTCCATCCCTTTATGACCACAGTGCACCCATCTTCTGATGGCTTCTTCCAGCAGGTTAACCCACCATGTCACAAAACTCAGAACCTCTCAAACTGATTTCTTGAACATGACATTGAGTTCAGTGCACTCAAATGGCCTCCACAGTCACCAGGCCTCTTTCTCTCTATTCACCTTTGGGGTTGCCGTCATGGACGTGCAACTGACAAATCTGCAGCAACTGTGTGATGCTATCATGTCAATATGGGTCTATATTTTTGAGGAATGTTCCCAGCATCTTGTTGAATTAAAGTAGTTCTGAAGGCCAAAAGGTCCAAACCCAGTAGTTTGTACCTAATAATGTGGCTGGTGAGTGCATACAGTATAAATACAAGCATATAAATGTACAGGAGTAGTAGTAATATGATAATTTTCTGTAGATTTGGTATTATAGTGTTATACAAAATCTTGTTGGAAGTGATAAAGGACAAAATTAGCACTGAGACATGATGGCAAAGACAGGGAAACAGAGTTGGCAAAGGAAATTAGAAACACAACAAAACTAACAAATACAAAAGGGACCACCATGCAACAATACAGTACAAAACCCTGAAATGAACAAGGCTTTAAATCTTTTTATTGGGTTAATTTTGAGCTTCATCCAATAATCTATTTCCATACCAGTCTAATTTATATTCACCTCTCATTTCCTGTAGGTTCAGCATTCACTGCCTCAGACAACCTCTCCCTGAGCTCCTGGGTCACCACTACCTCAGGTTTCTCAGGCTTTCAGCACCCTCAGTCCCTGTCGGCCATGGGCACCGCCACCGCCTCCCTGCCCCACCCCATCCAGGGCTCTCTGCCCCCCTACAGCCGGCTGGGCATGCCCCTGACGCCCACCGCTCTGGCTGGAACCATGCAGGGCAGCGGGCCGTCTTTCCCCTCTTTCCACATGCCCCGCTACCACCACTACTTCCAGCAGGGGCCCTATGCTGCCATCCAGGGACTCCGCCACTCCTCCACGGTCATGACACCTTTCGTATGACTCCATAATGGGGGAGACGGATGAACCTTGCTCTGACACTCACCCCCAATCCAGTGCATCAAGTTATTTCATCAATCCTCATTCAGTTTCCCTCTGGTCTTTGTAAATAGTTCACCTTCAGTGAGTGAGGTGATTGTTATGACATGAAGTGGATGTGGCGTACTGACAGCCAATCCAAAAAGGACTGCGGCGCCCTCCTCTGGACCTGCGGGAACACCAGCAGATCCTATGGTTTCTATGAACACTTGACAGACATTGTACAAACACTTGTGACCTCAATACAAACTTTAAAACCTAATGCAAGACGAAAACAGGAGCATGTTTGATCTCGGCCCTTCAAGGACAGAAAGTGGTTCCTCAACTCATTTTAAGAAACGAGCAGAAAACCTGTCTTCCTCAAAACGCTCACTTCCGGCAGCGGGGAATGGACCAGCTTTGAAGATGGCAGGCTGGTGTGGGCCTACAAAATGACTCATGACTCCACCCGATGGACACCGAGGCACAGTCTGTGAACATTTTGACATGTCAGACACGTGGAGCAGCCATCTCAGGTTTCCTCTGCTTTTGAGAAAGCCAGCCATATGTACAGTTCAAAATTACAACTCGACACCGTTTTGAAAATAATGTCAAAAACATATGTCAAAATATACTGTATGAAGGCAAACACACTACATTTACTCATAGGAAAATTCTCACTGTAGAGTTAAAAATAATAGGACGCATGCTGACCGCAGTAGACATACGCACTATATGGAAGAATATGGGATGAAAGAGCCCGCTTGTGAAAAGGTGAATGGTTTTCGCTTCGTTTAAAGGACCATTTAATGGAAACAGTGAAGCTGCTCATAGGGGTGATGTGTAAACCATGGATGCATTGAAAGAGTTGGATGCTGAAGCTTAAGGTTAATATTACCGTTTGATTACACAACTTTTAATGAATGTTGGTTTTAGATTTATAAAACTTTTCCAGTAATCTAGAAGTGATTTTAAAGTGAGAGAATAAAAGTCTGAGCAGGAAAGCTAAAAATCTTCTTTGGCCCTCTTCAAGTCATTTTTTTTCCTTGGCTGCTATGTTTGCAGTCCTATATTATAGACTGTACATAAAAGATGGAAGCAGCCACTGTAGTTTCACACACTGTTTTTCGGACTACAATTTTGAAGCCTCGAATTTCTTTTCTTGAGTCATATTAGGATGAGAAGGCAGGGCTGGCAAGCTATAAATTAATGCAGGTGCTGACAGGCTGGCTCGATGGTGTAGGTGCGTCTGTACTTTGCTTTAATATTGATGAAACAAATTTAGGCTAGTAAAAAAAAGAGGGGCAACAATTTAGATTTAAACTAAATCTCTTCAATGGAAAACTGACCTGCCCACTCCTTAGGGCATCTTTTAATACACCCAGAGTGATTCAGAGGGGCCACACTCTTAATTATTTATAATTTCAAGATGAAATGTGGTTTAAATAATATGTACCTTCGGCTGTTCCTTTGTATTTTCCCCAAGAGATTGCCTAATTAATTAAGCCGCACTGGTAATTTGGCAGAGGTTTTACACTGGATGCCTTTCTCCATGGTGAGAAGGGCTTGTGTCTGAGCCCCCCACCCGAAATCAAACCATGGATATTTGGCTAGTTAGGTGAATGTGTAAACTACTTTACCCGTAAAGTTAAGCGTTTTAACATGGGAGTCTGTGGGGAATGACTTGCTTTAGCAGTCAGCCCCAAGTGGTCATCTGAGAAACTGCAGTTTTTGGCATTTCAGTGTAAGCTTACTTTTTTCAGAGGTTGTTGCTTGTCCTAGCTTCAGCTCTTATAATACATCCATGGTAAGCACACACAGACTGTGACTTTACACAGAAAATCTGACCAACAGCAAATTTTAGACAAAGGCAGAAAATCCAAAAGGGGCAAAGTTATCACAACCTGATGTAACCCTAAGTTTATCTAAGGGAGGAAGGAGTAACATAAATCTTGTGGAGCAGAATTTTTCAGCATTTCATGATTTTTTTTTTTTAATGCCAGATGAAGTAGCTTTAACAGATCTATAGGGAGAGCTGACACCAAAACTACAAACCTGACAAACCAGTGAAGAAATAAAATTAGAGCTTCAGTAAGATGTCACGTGCAATAATTAAACAGACCAGGATAAAGCTACATACACAACATAACACAACTTATCCCTGAACACTAATTCAGTTGCTCAGTGACTTGCCTTTGGTGATCTCCCGCAACCAGTAGTCCCAAACACTGGCCAACTCTGCGGAGGCAAGAAAATATGTTTGGTCTCTCCTCCTCCTCTCTCTCGAGCTTCGGGAAGAAACACCTCGGAAGATGCATCACACAAAGAAACTCTGTTTAAACACAGTTTCATGAAAACAGATGGCTGATCCTCACTGTCTGATGTGATTAGACTCCAACTAAAATCCCACCTGATTTAAAACATCCACCTATTAGTTAACTTAAAACTGGCAGTGTAACCTCAAATGGGCACAGCAACAGAGTCAAGGTTTATAGTAAAAAAACAAAATATGAAAATATTTTGTTTTTTTACTATAAACCTTGATTTTACCTCGTTTTTTGACTGCCTGCAGCCTTTTGGTGGTGGGCCTTCATGAGCTGATTCATGGCCAAGTTGCTGTGTGTCGACAGGACATCCACACCTGGAAATAATGGCTCTGTGCAGCCTCTTTAAAGCACACAGAGAGGAGGAAGCTGGAAGCTGCAGGAGTCGACTTACTCAGTTACAGTAACTCAGTAGTAATTTATTTAAAAAGCTACACAGAAATACAACAACTGACACTTGGAGTGACAACTTATGAAAACTCTTTATTACTTTAAGTATCTTTTGCCTATAAATGAATACTAAAAATTAGAGCTGGAATGATAAATCATATCCTTACACCCACTTATTATCATCAAATGTGATGTATTCAAAATCAAAAAGATATTCGATTTATCATCACGTGTGACAAGGAAAACTATCTTCACATTTTTAAAGGCTCAGCCAGAAGAGTGACATTTTGTGATCAAATGTTTTCATTTTGAAATGCCCTGAATGAAAGCCATGAATGCACGGGAAAATTACCCAAAAGGCAGACAAGAACAGGACACAATATTTGACAAAGTGGCTGGTATGGATGGGAGTTTGTTTAGATCAAGGCCTGACGTTCATGCACATTTTTTGTATTTTTACCACTGCTCTGTGGTTACACAACAATCAGCGCAAAGAACAGTTTGAAATTCTACCGAAAGAGCAACACGAGCTGATTAAACAAACACTGTAAATGTCCCGGTTTGACTTGCACCACATTTTTACATCACGTGTAGCCTAACACGGCAGATCTCCTCTTATCTCGTGTTTAGTGGGCAGGAAAAGAAAAGCCTCGGAAATCAAATGAGTCCGTTTCTGATGTACAGCTTGAACTGATTTCCACTGCTGTAAATGTCTGACACCTCTCTCGACTCGCCACTGAAAATAATCTCTTTGTTTCATTTTTATGCCATAATCTGAATAAGACACCCAGTGAGATTGTGTTTTGATGATTTTTAAGTGCAATATATTTATTTTGCTGTCTGGAAATAATGTGTAATGTACTATGCCGCATCTAAAAAATAGTTATTTGTAAACCATGAGAAATATATATATCACCACCCAAATACTGAAGGTCTTTTTCTTCCATTGACTGACATACTGTAAATACAAAATGAATCACTGAAAGTCAGAAATTGATCAAAATATTTAATATTGTTAAAAAATAGGTGATATACAAGAATTTACTCAGGTTTCTGTATCACTTAGTATATTTATCTGAACATATGACTATATATAGAGAGAAAGCTTCATTATGATTGTTTTAGGATGCTTCAGCCTATCCTGTATCGCCACCTAGTGGCCAGTCTGCATAATAGCATCAATTCATGGAGATACTAACTTTTCACAACTCACGTTTAGACTTGCAGGAAAAGCTCAAGTGAGCCAAACATTATTAAACATTATAAGCAATGAAAAAAAACCTGCCACATCAGTCAATTCCCAGTTTTGATGAGCCAAAATCTGCAGCCTGGCTTGGTAGGGTGCCCAGATGTCCCTCTTTATGTGGGACTGAACAGCCTTTACCTTTTGTCCCCCTGTCCCACTTCTTGAGACAATGTCTCACATTTCGACTGGTTCTGTGGGACATGTATGTTTCTAAACTCTGGATTTTACCAGATGCAGTGCAAAGAAAGCAGGGAAGGATTTTTAATTGAAGTAAAGTGAAGGCTAGCTTCTCTACTGTTGTGTCACTCAGGAAAAGTTACAAGTCCTAAGAATTGGGGATTTTGGTAAATATGGAAAATACCATACTAAACATAAGGTAGCATTATATAAAGATAAATAAATTATGGTATCTTTTATCATAGTTATTTTTCACATGTGAACAAGGGAAAATGAGGTATGAAGTGTGTTATAACTGCCTAAAAACTGTTTTTTTTAAAAAAGGTCAGATATGGTTAATAAAAAGGTATGCCGATTTATGGCTGCAACTCTACTGAAACCCCAAGATTGTTATCAGACAGAACAGCAGAATGCAGGAGTATATAAAAATTATCACATTAGACCATAAGAACAAAATCAAGCTTCCTTTCATCCTTATTGTTTTTACATAATAAGGGAGTTGGAAAAGTTGCATATATATTTATATTTACCCTTTTATCCTGCACAGTTTATTGTCTTTTCAATTTCCAAGTTACATATGAAAATTTCAGACTACTTCCCAGCATTGCTAATGCGTCCCACATTGGCCCACACAAATGGTGTTTGCCCCACATTTAGCTTGTTGGGATCTGATCAACCTGTGGCTTGTTAATCTGAGCTATTAGACATCAGGACACTTACTGCATGAAGGCAGCTAACCAACAGATTTTAGTCGTATAGTATGTGGCACATTTTTAGAACCTTTGACTGCCCCATTGTATTTCCCCTAGGCGTCACCACAGGAGATGAATTGGCAAAGGTAATTTGACAGAGATTTTACACCGGACACTCTTCCATGGTGGAAGGGGCTTGTGTCCCCACTTGCATTCAAACCAGGGGCCTTTCGCTGCAGATATGCCTTCAAAAAGCTATATTAGGTTATTGGTTGTTCAAATAGCATTGGCTACAGCCAAATCTGTTATCATTATTATTACTAGTAGTAGTGGAAATCTTAAGTAAAGTATTTTAGTACCATTATTGGTACTATTTTGTTACCATTATTATTATTATTATTATTATTATTATTATTACCGCAGTGGATTAAACAAAACAGTCAAAATCTGACTGAAGTACAAAATTCATGGGATTTGTTGAAAGAATGGCATTAACCATTTAGGAATTAGACATTTTTATATCAAGTCCATCCTTTTCAGAGATTTAAAAGTAAAAGGACAAACCAACAACATTTTAAATATAAGGATTGTTTTTAATACTTGGATAAAAATCCTTTACAGTCAGTGACTGCCTGAAGTCTTGAACCCATGGATATCACCAAATGCTATGTTTCCCCCATTGAGGTGCTCTGCCAGGCCTTTACTGCAGCTGCCTTCAGATGCTGCTTGTTTGTGGGTCTCTCTGCCTTCAGTTTTGTCTTCAGTGACTGAAAAGCTGCTGGGTTTAGATCAGGTTACTGACATGGCCACTGAAGAATTTCCCATTATCCATTTGCACTGCGACACTCCGTCCAGTCAGTTTGGCAGCTTTAGACTGAATGTGAGCAGAGTATAGCCCTGTATAGTTCAGAATTCATCCTGCTTCTTCTATCATGAGTCACTTAATCAACAAACACTGATAACCTGCTTGTTTTATCATAGAATAACAAGGGAGCAGACCTCACCTGGCCATGAAACTTGTCTGATTACTTTTGAGCCTCTGAAAACAGGGGACTGTGTATAAAAATGGTAATAATTCCTAAACTGTCAATGCAATTCTTTAGTCAAACCCCTTGAATTAAAGCTCACAGTCTGCACTCCAATCACATTTTGACTGACTGATTTAGAATCCACTTTAGTGCTGTACAGTGACAAAATTACACAAGAATGTGCCAGTTGTCCCAAAACTTATGCACCTAACTATATCTGTGCATTCTTAAAATGTACCCTTTTAAACTGAAGATGTCTCTTTAGAAAAGTAAGAGTGGGCTAAATATGCAACAAGCTGGATCACAAACATCCACTCAAAAGTCATGAGCAATTGTTCAATTATTAAGGTGAACTGACTTCTGTCTCTGTGTTCAGCTTAAAATCTAATGTTAACTGAGCTGTCAGGTGATTTGCATGAGAGTTTTCTTTAAATGGGAGTAATAAAATGTTACACCTTTATGTTTTAGGCATTTCTGCCGGTGCTCATATGAGAGTCATCAAAGAATAGGAGCAAAGGTGGATGTCTGAAAGTGTTAACAATGACTTGACTAAATTCCAGTAAGCATGTCAGAAATGAAATCGCCTCAAAATCTACATCTTCAAAGAAAATCTAGAACTTGAAAAACATGACATGTGCGCTGCTGACACTGCTGCACACTCGCAAATAAAAACACAAGCAGAGAAAGCCTTCTATCACCAGAGCCATCACCCGCCACCGCAGACGAACTGACGGATCGATGGCTGGACGTTAGTCACCGTTTCACCAGGAAGAAGGCCCCACTTCTGCCCTGATAAGAATCGGTTACATCCTTTGAAAATAAATAAATAAACAAATAAATAACATCCAGCGTGGCTTTGATTGGATTAAAGGGAGAAGGGAAGGGCAAGACAAGCCACCGTGAGGTATGGCCCAACAAATTGGAGCTAACAGTCGGGCCAGAGAGTCCATTTTGGGGCATAATTTACACAGTGAGGAGCATGAGCTGAATCTAATGTCATTTCCATCAATTTTGCATTTTGGACCTTTTTTCCCTCCCTCAGGCTTTTAGCGGTCGTTTGAATCGTCTGGCGGAGGACAGCCGGCCAGCATTACAATGTCGGAGACGACATTTAGCAGCAGAGTGAGAGGTGGTTCTTTATGGCGTGGTGACTGGCTGCAGCACGGCGGTGTGTACCCACAGCTGCACCATCTTGCAAATGGCTAACAATATGCTAATAGGTTAAGAGTACAGAATTGCTCCAGACAAGACACTTAATGGATGCTTTATCTGCAGGTCAGGAGTCTCATCAGCTGCAATCTCTCCTGACAAGATGTGCCAAGTCAAATTTAGCGATAAAGTGCTTTTAACAAACAGGCCACAAAGTGCTTCAGGCAGGACAAAGGACACAAACACACAGGACAGTTTGTGGTGAAATGTGAAACCTGTTGGCAAACAAGGGGAAATTGTTTTAGAGGAAATACACCTTGAAAGCAAAGTTGTCTGAGGACAAACAGATACGACAGGACTTCCTGACGGAGTTCCGTCTAATTTTGCTGCCTGCCCACAAATGGTTGGATTTCTGTTCAGGAGCAGATGATTTTGCCAAAAGGTTTCCCAAATGTAGTCTGACATTGAGGCAGCTGCAGTGGTTTCCAGATCTCTTCTGATATATTAGTTTTAGTAATGCCATTACGAGATGAGAAAAGTAAGTACAGTACCTGACTTTTTCCTTCTGCTTCACCACACTTCAAAAGGATTTGATGCCAATACATTTACCTGACAGATACGTTTACAGGGCAGATTCTGACTTTGAAATACAGCCTTGGTTTCAATATGATGACCTGATTAATATTAAAATGATCAAAGAGCATTTGCTTCACCTTAAAAATCTGCAACATTAAAAATGGAAGTTTAAGCAATCAAGCAGTTATATTGTGTATACTCAGGGGCCACATTATTGGGTGTACCTGTTCGACTGCTCCTTAACACAAACATCTAATCAGCCAATCACATAGTTGCAACTCAATGCATTTAGGCCTGTAGACATGATCAAGACGACCTGCTGAAGTTCAAACTGAGCATCTGAATGGGAAAGGAAGGTGACTGAAGTGACTTTAAATGTGGCAGGATTGTTGGTGCCAGATGGGCTGGTCTGAGTATTTCAGAAAATGCTGGCTTTTTCCCACACAGCCATCTCTAGGGTTTACAGAGAGTGGTCTGAAAAAGAGAAAATATCCAGTGAGTGGCAGTTCTCTGGGCGAAAATGCCTTGTCGATGCCAGAGGTCAGAGGATAATGGCCAGACATCTCTTAGCTGATAGGAAGGCAGCGGTAACTAAAAAAAAAAAACCCTTGTTACAACCAAGGTATGCAGAAGAGTATCTCTAAACACACAACACGTCAATCCTTGAAGCAGATGTGCTTCAGCAGAAGAAGACAACACTTCTGTCAGGAAACTGAGGCTACAATGCCTATAAAAGTATTCAACCCCCTTGGATGTTTCACCCTTTCATTGCTTTAATAAATGAAATCATGGTCAATATAATTTGGCTTTTTGACAAGTATGTGCAAGAAAAGCTTATTTCAAGCCAAAGTTAAAACAGAGTTTTACAAACTAATGTAAATCAGTTAAATATATAAGATAAAATAAATGTTTGCATAAATATTCACCCGCCTTAAAGGGACTGATCTAATTCCATAGAGGTCCAGCTAGTTGATTCCAGCAGTGTCACATTTAGTGAAATGGAGATCCCCTGAGTGCAGCTGATGTGTGTCAAGTGACTATAGTATAAAAACACCTGTATCTGGGAGGTCCAGTCTCTGGTTCATCAGTATTCCTGCTACAATTTCAATATGAGGAGAACACCTCAAGCAACTCAGAGAAAAGAACATTGAAAAGTGTAAGTCAGGAGATGCTACAAAAAGATTTCCCACTCACTGGACATCCCACAGAGTTCTATCAAATCCATCATTAAGAAATGGAAGAAGAATGAAACTTGTCTAAATCTGCCTAGAGCTGGCTGTCCTCACAAACTAGTGACCGGGCAAGAAGAAGACTGGTGAGGGAGGTCACCAAAACCCCTACAACCTCTCTGAAGGAGTTAAAAGCTTCAGTGGCTCAGATGGGAGAGACTGTACATACAACAACTGAAGCCTGGGTTTTTCACCGATCAAATCTATATAGGAGAGAAAGCCACTGTTGAAAACAGCTCATATGAAATCTCGCCTGGAATTCACCCAAAGACATGTGGGAGAATCCAAGGTCAATTGGAAGGAAGATCTTTGATCTGATAAGACAAAAATTGAGCTTTTTGGCCATCAGACTAAACGACATGTTTGGCAAACACCAAGCACTGCACATCACCACAAACACACCATCTCCACCATGAAGCATGGTGGTGGCAGCAGCATGTTCTGGGGATGCTTCTCAGCAACAGGCTCTAGAAGGCTTGTAAAGGTAGATGGGAGCATGAACGCAGAAAAATATTGCCAAATCCTGGAGGATAATCTGACTCAGTCTGCCAGAGAACTACAGCTTGGGAGAAGATTTATTTTCCAGCAAGATAAGGACCCCAAGCATAGAGCTAAAGCTGCACAGAAAAGGTTTAAAGACAACAAAGTAAATGTTCTGGATTGGCCAGTCCAGATCTCAATCCAGTCGAGAAATTGTGGCTGGAGTTGAAAAGATAAAAGGATAAAAACTGCAGTGTCCGGATATGCCAGCCTGACTGAGACATATCCACACAGACTCAGTGCTGTGATTTCAGCCAAAGGTGCATCTAGTAAATACTAAAGGGGGTGATTATTTATGCAAACATTTATGTTATCTCATATATTGTTAATTAATTGACATTAGTTTTTAAAACTCTGTGTTCACTTTGACATGAAAGAAGCTTTTTCACAAATTCTTGTCAAAAAGCCAAATGATGTTCACTTTGAATTCATTTATTAAAAGCAATGGAAGGTTGAAACATCCAAGGGGGTGAATACTTTTGTGGACACTGTACCATTCTATTGCATCATTTAAATAGTAGGATTAGAATCTGACCAAAACAACATAAAAGCATAGATGCATTCTTTCTTGTATCAATGGTACAGGCTGCTGGTGGTGTAATGGTGTGTGGGATATTTTCTTGCTGTACTTTGGGCTCCTGCCACCAATTGAGCATCATTTAAATGCCACAGTCTACTTGAGCATTGTTGTTGACCATATCCATCCCTTTATGACCACGGTCTTTACATCTTAAGATGGCTGCTTACACACAAACATGCCAATATTTCGTCGTTGTGGTCATGCTCTGATAAACACCACAAGCCTGAAATGTAAGCATGTTTGTCAGCAGAGCCGCAATAGATAAAATTGAGATTTGTCAACTTTTTCTCTGAAGTTTTGTGGAAGTGCTACCTGTTTACTCTTGACTAAAATGATCTAATTTGGGTCAATATGGACCAAAATCTCTGAGGAACATTTCAAGCACTTTGTTGAATCTATATTATAAGGGACCAAGGGATTTCTGAAGTCCTACCAGGTACTAGCAAGGTGTATCTGATGAAGCCAGTGAATGTATGTAACACTCTGAAAGTCAATTTCTCATATAAAAAAATAAATAATAAAAAACTTTATTATTTAAACTTGCCACTTACAGGCACTCAAGTAAGATGTAGCCAATACAGATTGTTCACATCTAGCAACCAGCAGTTTTAGCTCTGTTTTTGGTCTCCACCAACTCCTAAGGGAAACATCTGGCTCCACATCTGTTCCATTGTGTATACTCGGCTGTGTCTGTTTGTGGTTCTAGAAGGATTGTGTACAGTGTGTTTTTAAAGGTTTCTTTTTACCCTGAAAGCAGATTTTTTTTGCCTGAGTGTTTAATAGGGCCAAGACTAAAGGAACCAAAAAGGTTAAGCATCAAGGGCAGAAAGGAACTCAAGAATCATTATAATTTCTGGTGTTTTTTATTACATGCACACAATTTAACATTACACAGCCATTTTAAATAAATTCAGATTTGGAATTCAGAAGTCTTTTTGCAGCATCCTCTGCTGTATAGATATGGGTGCTTGTTTACATGTGAAACAAGCCACTAAGGTCTGTATTGTACAAAAGTAATGCTCAAAATAACTGTTCATTGTCAACTTACAACCTACCCCCACCTGCCCAAACCACCAGTGTACTGAGCAACAGGCATCAAACTGGTCTTCCACAGAAAACAACTGATGACAGGATAAATGGTAAGAGCAGTAAAGAAG
>VUQH01052929.1:1792-14618 GCA_015106775.1 Etroplus canarensis | reverse complement strand
TTTAGGCTCCTGGCTAGATAGAGCCTTTGGTAAATGAATAACAATAATTTTTGTTTTTCCTTTGTTATAGCAGTAATTATTCTTATTTTAGGTGGTTGTTGCTGCATACCATGCATCAGGCACCTCTGTCTAAAATGTATTACTACAGCCATTAATGATAAGTTTCCTGCACCACCTCCTTATCAATTAGTCCAACATCCTGGTGAGACAGTTTCTCTGGTCTCCCTCTCTGAGCCCGGAGAGGATGAGACTGAAGTGGACCAGGAACTCGAAGAAGACCGTTATTTGTATCCCTGACTCCTGTATATACATGATAACTGCTAATGATTAATACATTCTTACATATAGCTTTTGCGTACACGTAGAGGCGTGAGATTTATAGTTTTCTTGAATGATAAGCTCATTGTAGAATTATAATCAGCTGATATAGAATGTTTAGTTAGTGCATTAAAATTGTGTTATTTCCACATGCCTGTGCAATGAAGAATTGCTTGCTGCTGGTAAATGCAAAGAACAACTGCTTACACATAGTCACTCACATATAGACTGCTGGATGCAATGAAGACCTGCTTATGCTTATTAGCTGTAGATTAAGGATTTTTGTTAAATTGTCGATAGATAAAATTATCTCAAAAGGAGGATATCAATATCTCCTGACTGGTTGTGTTACATCTGGAGGTAATACAATACAGTGATAGCGGTCCCACCTAGATTATTTGACATAATGAAATTATGTCAAAAGGGGGATTTGTTACAATTAATCTTGTATGTGGACAACAGGCACCTTTCTTCTGAGTTTCTTACACTCTGAAACCCATTCCGTGCCATCATAATTGACCTTGTTTTCTAGACCTATACAAAACTTTGTGTGTTTAATACCTACAATGGGTACAAGATCTGATACTATTTATGAGATTTTGGTGTAAAAGGTCAAGATCTCATAGGATTACATTTAAGACAGGGGCATATCAGCTGAGTTCTAGACATTTCATTTCAGCACAATATGGAAAGATTATGTCACCTTTTCTGAGGAGCAGTAACAGTGGCTTCTGTTACCACAAGTGGTAAAGAGTACTGGAACCATAAAATGAATATAGCTGCTGTGACTTCACTCATAGGTTTGTGAAGAATAGTACTGACCTTTTTATTCCTTTAATGTGACAGCTGAGGGGTGGATCTGATTGAGAATCTGCAGGCTTCTACAGGAGTGACATACCAGTCACATGGTAAATTCTCCCCTTGCTCCTGGATTTTTTTACTTTAACTGGAAGACAAATTCCAAAATAAACATCATGTTTAATTCAGTAAGATGTAGAACCAGTGACTGAGGTTGTAAACTCATCAGAAAAAAATTCTCATGCACTTCTGCACAATCAGGCAGGAGTTGCCCCATGCTGGAAAGTTGGAGAGAATGCAGGTTAATGGCACCGTTAAATCACAGGCAGTATTTTTCAGACCTTTAACCTAATTCCATTTTTTTTTTACATGAAGGCTTTCAGATCAGAGTGGGACTGAAAGAGGAAGCATACTCTGTTGGCACTGCTGCCAAGAAAAGCAAACACAATGGTTCAAGAAGCTAAGCCTTGAATTAATCATGTCATTAAGGAGGAAACTCCAGAAACTTCGCATAGAAAAGTTTATTTAATTACAAAAACTTAAGTTAACCATGATTCTTCAGAAAGTTTCTAATAATGATAAAGAGAATCAGATCTTCTGTTGACAAATTTAAAGTGTGCTCCTCCTGTCCAATTAAACTTTGCAACATGAACTCCCAAGGGACACATACTGGAAAAATATTTCAGATTTTTTTAAGGAGTAAACTTCCTGTCTTTAGCTTCGCAGGATGTAAACAGAACTTTCTCTGCCCCCAGAACATTCTGATAAAAATCCCTAAAATGCATCCAGCTAAATAAGGCAAAAACATTGAAGCTATGAACCATTCCAACCCTTTGAATTTCTGAAATATGTACAAGCTTTTTTAACAATACTGAACATGAAACATGCTTTTTCTTCTTTCTGAGCTAGCAGAGCTTCACGCAGGTCAGTAAAGATAGTGTGTGCAGGTTTTTATGGATTGTGTAACTCTGTGTGAGCTCATTTATGCTTTGGGATTTCCCCCAATGCTGTTTGTATGTGCACTCCTGCCTCACACTTTTACCTCGAACAACAATCAGAATTTTCTCACTTTTACTGCAGTTCCACCCTGTGTTGTGAATGTTGTATTTGTGTTGTGCAGAATCTCAGAACTGCTTTGTTTGAGAATGAACTGCAGTAACCTCTCTCCTGTGACAAGCCGCTTTCAACAAACATGAACAACACCAGCTTTTCTCTGCTGAGCTCAACTCGTCTTCTGTCTGAAGTAAAGTGGCCGACTCGCCTTTCACTCCCCAACAAAAGCCTCTGTTCAGCTTCAGAGGAGTTCAGCGGAGGAGTCAGAGCCTGTTCTTGTTGCTCACAGAGCCTCATTCAACAAAAACACTCCCAGAGAGGCTGCTGCTCAATGCTGCCATTTTTTTCTTTGAGTTTTTTTTCTAAGTAAGATCTCATCTCAGGATTGCTGTAAAATGCAGCAAAGACCCAACCAACAGTTTGGATCTGCAGGTAATAAACATGTTTCAGATTGTGGAGTCTTCTGCAAGCTGCATTTTATTTTGAGGCATCAGGTTATGTGAGAAATATTTGCTGAGTTGTAAAAAGTAAATGCAGGCAGAGATGTGTTTAATCACATTATGCTGTTATGTTTGGAAATTCTTTCATTCCTCCTGCATAATTAGGGCAGTGTACAGTAAATGCAACATACTGACCTAGTTTCCACTTTCCCAAACAGAGATACTTTCTCACATTGACAAGACAAAGCTGTACCTCTTTGAACCTGCAGCAGTGAGGAAACACAACACACAGACAATCAATCACAGAATCTCTGACTTCCAATGACTGCCTGATTGATCATCCGTACAATCAGAATGTTTGAACAGTACCTGGGTGGGGATTTTTTTTGCACCTGAGATAACCTTATATGGTCATATAAGGTTATCCCTGCTCTATATCATCATAAAAGAGTAGAAAAAACAGTGTGAAACATACAAAGTCTATGACATGGTCATCTCAACATAGGTAAATACACATTGAGACAAACTGAAAATATTTCAACTTGAGTGAAAAATTTGCAGTTGTGAAAGACTGGTCCAAATACACCATTATACACTCACTGGCCACTTTATTAGATAGACCTTGCTGATATGATAGCATCACATGGTTGCTGCAGATCAGTCAGTTGCATATCCATGATGAGAATCACCCTTTCCACCACATCCCAAAGGTGCTCTGTTGGATTGAGATCTGGTGACTGTGGAGGCCATTTGAAATGACTGTCAATGTTTGAGAAACCAGTTTGGGATGATTTGAGTTCTGTTGTATGATGTGTTACCCTGCTGGAAGCAGCCATCAGAAGATGGGTACACTGTAGTCATAAAGGGGACGAACACGATTAACAACAATACTCAGTTAGGATGCAATGTTTAAATGATGCTCATTGTGTACTAAGGGTAAAAAAAAATGTGCCATGAAAATATCCTCTACACCAGCTTTTTGTTGATACAAAGCAGGATAGATCCATGCTCTCATGTTGTTTGTGCCAAAACATTCAACTGTTGCAGAAAATATTGAGACTCATAATAGCAGGCTACAGTTTGCAGCCTTAGTTTCCTGTCCTTATCTGGTAGGAGTGGTACTGTCATGTCCGGTGTGTGGGTGCGGACCCAAAGGCAGGACTCGTAGGCAGCCAGAGTACATAAAACAGGCTTTATTGCCAAAAACCACAAAGTCCAAGAACGGGTTGCGGCGGAGCACAACGACAGGAAGACAAGGGGAGGAAGTGATGCAGCTGCAACACGGAGGGAAGTGAAGGCAACTACATCCACGAATACACACGCTGGGGAGAAACTCAGACGAAGACGCGACATACAAACTCATGAGCAATCAGACACAGGAGAGACAGTGCACAGCTGCCGACAATTAGGAACAGGAAGTGAACAGAGGCAGGGGCACCAGACAGAGTGGGTTTCAAAATAAAACAGGATGTGAAAACGAACAGGAAGGCACACAGAACACAGGTCATGACACATTTATTAGTCTAAATCTGGTTAAATCCCCAGAACTCTTAGTATTACTTGAGCTTTAAGCTTCATCTTTTCATCGCTTCACCACTTGGCTCTTTTGTCTAGTCATGGATCAGTCAGTGGTTAATGGCCCACCATTAGAAAATAGCCATCAAAAATGAGATTGACAGTTCTCAAGAAATAGAAACATGGAGAGATAATTCATCATTGTAATAATTTAATTAAGACTGCCATTTTGCTCTGACATGATGATCCAAGTGGTGATAGTGAAAGCACAAGGCTGCAAAGTTATAATGGTATTTTTCTTAGAATGCAAGATAATGTACAGAGTCTGCCAGCAATTAGATAAAACCTATTTTTTGGGTAATCAAGAGTGCTTCACTTACTTCAGACTTTTAAAATGACTTGCAAACACTTACAAAAAATGCTTAAAACCTTCAATAGTTCTTTTATAATGTGAATCCTCAAAATCATGTGTATTTTTGGACTAAAATTTTCCTGTACTGAGCCTATGCCAGTGCATTTCCCCTTTAACACTAATCCACTCAGGAAATGGGGGTTTCATCTGAATGAATAAATGAAGACACCATTTCACATAAGGGGCTTAAAGAGCTGAGTGGAAATACTTTATCAGTGGTTGATATGTCATTCAATTGGCCTCTGTGAATGGGTTGAAATGAGGTGTCATTGAGCCTCATGTTGATAGCAGGGAGGAAGCAAGCGATCTGTGCTGAGTGTAGCAGCTTAGCCAGCAAATTCAGGGAGCATTTCCACCGTCATAAACTTTGTAGGTTCTATTGTCTCTCTTATATTAATAAAACAAATATGCTAGCTCTTGCTCATATCAGAGTCTATTGTGTCAAAGAAGAATTACAAATGTGTTTTTATGTGTCATGTTTAACACTGACAAAAAAGCTACCTTGGATACTGCTTGGCTTTAGACATCACACTTAAACAGGCTGCTTTCATCTCTAAAGCTATGAGGGGAACTTTACACAGATAGTTCAGCAAATGTGCTGAGAGGTTGATGGCCAAATTTGAGTTGCAAAGGAGACATGTCAGGGAGCACTCATTAGATCTGGCTAGGCTTTTGGGAACTGTGATAAAAAACTTGTTTGAATTTTATTTTGTTGTGGCACTGAAGTGACATTGTATGAACAAACTCAAATATTTCCCCTATAGATCTAATTAACCTTATCTCAACCTTAGCTAACTGAAGTGTGCCAGTCAGAGGAGCTTCCAAATAACATCCCAGACAGCAAGACATGCAAACAAACCAATTATTATAGTTTTTATTTTGACATTTTACCCAGGAAGAAAAAGTTACCACTGGCCTTTTGTGTTCTTTGTTTCCTTGCTTTGATTCCAGGATCGTTGGTGCTTTGAGGGAAACCTACAGTGAGGGATAATACTCATGTGTTTGTACAAAGGCTGTTGGAGTTTCTCAGGGTGTAACTGTGTCTGTGATGTGTTTCACTGGTTGCTGCATTGCAGAGAAAGGCAACATTGATCTGATCAGAGAGCCACAGTGAGTCAGAGAGCCTGAGGAACAGAACAACTGACAGATACACAGAAGAAAAAAACATTTAATGCCCTCAGTTATCAAAAATGTGACACAACATGAAAAAGGACATTTTGGGTGATTTTTTTCTTTTTGTTTTTTTAATACTCTGACAGTTTGTTCTTATACATGGTACACATGTGGCCACAACATTATTTTATTTTATGTTGTTTTTATCTATCTATCTATCTATCTATCTATCTATCTATCTATCTATCTATCTATCTATCTATCTGTTTACTTATGTATTTATCTTTTTTTGGGATGGGGGGTTTAGTTACAGTTAGTTACAGTCTAGTTCTAGTCCCTATAGGAAACACATAAAATATGTTCATCTTCAGCATTACAAGTCTGTCACGGTATTAACAAACACAACACAAGCTTACAAATACAAAAATAAACACAGAAATATAAAATGTAAAAACCTATAAATTCCAAGAACACGGGTACTTCAGCTATTACATAATATGAAAATAAATCATTGAATAAATACATAGTAGCTAATGTTTTGGCACTCAAATTGTCACATTGGAGCTTTACCTCCACTTCATGACACAAGGATGCTGCATGTGGATTCAGGATTAGAAGCAGCTCTTTAACCTGAATACTAAGTGGGGAATTTTCTATCTGGATTAGGAGTAATTATATGCTTGACACAAACATATTATGATTATGTCAAGCAAGGTATTATTAGTTCAATAACAGCCAAACAAACATTGAAAGTGTATGTGTCTTGAACAAAAATCACTTTACACAGACACATTGTATATATATATCCCCTTGAGGTAAACCATTTAGTTTATAGGGTTAAGACTCACATTTAGGTTAATTTTAGGGCAACCCTTAGGGCAACAAATCTACTATAAAATTCCCTCACAAGAGATGAAAAAACTTGTGAAAAAGCAAAGTGTGTGTTGCTATGTGTCTAAGCTCAGGGTCAGCCACCAAATCCCTGCAGGCCTGTGCATGCATTTGTGTGTTGTTATGTATAAGGTTTAGCTGCCTTGAACTAGTACATATGTTCCCACAAGGTTAGCGAGGATGGAAAAATACTTGCACACAGCACAAGGATGTGTGAGTCTGTGGGAAGTGCAAGTGTGTGTTCTCCCTATGGCCCATCCATGACCCTGTAGCCTGTCTGTCCTCTGTGTATTTTAATCTATCATCACTCCTTTCACTGTCACCCCATATGCCCAACCTCATTCTTCACTGCCGTCTGTCTCTCTGAATACATCTCTTGGAATCACAAGCGCTTTTCCCCTCCTGCTGCTTCTCAAGTGCTCCCACATGCTTTTCTTTCGTCTTTACCCGTTTTCCGACTGTCCTGACATTGTTGCTTTAAAAAAAAAAATCTTTAAATCTTTTGCCATTTAGCTGCATCTATGTCAGTATTTTTCTCTGTTTTGTTTCCATGTCTTTTCACTCATTTGCTGTTTTTGGTTCTGTTTCCTTCTCCATTTCTCTCCCCCTCTCTCTATCTGACTCTTGGATGCCTCCAGCAGTGGACGACAGGCGGCCTCGTAGTGTGGAATGGAGGGATTTTAACATCTGAAGGTTTCTTGGCCTCACAAAGAGATTGGGCCACTACTACACACAGAGTAATGACTGCCACTTTAAATTTTAGCACCCCCTGGATTATTTTTTCTCCTATAGCCTTCCTGCAATTTCTTCCTTTCTATCATCCTGTGCCACTGCTCCTAAACTGCCTTTCCCTTTTGCAGTTGCCCTTCTTTGCAGCATTATGCAATCAGACTCTTTACTTATCTTGTGTAATGTAAATACACATAAATAACAGCAACCAAAATCTATTTGGTTTTTTATTTAGTGTTTTTTTTTGTACTGACATTTGAGAGATGTGTTCTCGAAATTCTTGCTTTCATGGTAATACAGTAAAAGTAGCAGTTTTAATCAGTGATGCTGACAACATAGAAAAATAGCTGTAATGGTTACTCAGTTGATTGACATTGATTAGGGCACATTTACTTTAAATAGTCATTATAATCACTTAATCATTATGTAATTTTAAAGTAGATTTTCCTCATTTACTCTTTATCATTTGTGATTTTTTTCACTGCTTTTCTAAGAAATATGTGAAAATAAATTAGATACATTTTATATTTCTAACTATCGGCCACACTGGCAAGTTGATTACTTGAAAATGAGCTTCAAGGTTTTCATTTCAGCATTTCTGAGAAATTACTTATAATTGATTCACCAAAGAAAATTATATCAACATAGATAAGGTTCCTCATACTGAACATTTTGATTTAAAGTTACAGTCAAAATGACCAGTGTATGAGATTTACTGGCATCTGTCATTGAGAGTGCAGATTGCAACAACTGAATATGCAATTATGCAATTAAATTGAATAAGATTTAGGAATTAAAAATTCAGGCTTTTATACTACAACACTAATGAGCCAGTGACTAATAATAACCGTTCTGCACTGTGATAGCATTAACAGAAACATGAAAGCTAGTATTAGAGTCTATTTGTCTGTTCTGAACTACTGCAGAAAAATGGCAGCACAATATAGTAATTCATATGGAATGGGATCCGCTAGCTTTGTATGTATGAATATTTTTTTCAGTTAACAAAAACAGGAATAATATCCTTGAGTGATTTCACACTAAAAAAGCATAAATACATATGTTAGACTCAATTTCTGATAACAGATCACCTTAAATAGTACACACTGGTCCTTCAAGAAGTGGTTCCCATGAAAACTATTAAGTGAATCTCGCAAAAAAGGTTGTTGATTTTCTCATCTTGTGCTCTCTTCTTTCCTTCGTCCTTTCTCCCCTTTACTGCTGTCATTTAATTTCTGCTGGTTTATGTTTTGCTGAAGCTATATCAATCCATTATTCACTCTCCTTTTTTCTGTTGTAAATTTATAACAGCTTTGTCTATTTAGTTGTTTGTAATTCTTATGTCCCTGTTTTATCCTTCACCACAAATACTGTGTTATGATCACAATATACTACTTTTTTCCTGTCAAAGAGTGATGGAGGAGAAGAGGTGAGTGGAGTGCAAAATGATGGAGGAGAAGACTGTGGAGATGTGCTATAGTTGTGATGGATCATTTCAATCTAAGACATTAAGAAGCCTGTACTTCATTATAAAATTGACACAATGAGCACCGGCTGTACATAAATGCAGTTTTTGAAATATTCATCCTGACATATACAGTTAAGAAATACTCTCCTGACAAACAGATGGACTGAAAACAACACCTGCAGCAATACCACAACAAGTATGGCTCTCTCAGCTCTTGCACATCTTTGCTTTTTCTTGTCAGCAAACCTTGCTTATATGGGCATTTATTTTATCTCTCAGCACACATAACAGTTACACCATAAAACAGCTCTCCCTAAAAAAGCAAACTTCTCTGAAATCATTAAAACTTTTACATATTTGATTGAAGGGAACCTTGTACACTTTTTCATACTAACCTAATCTTTGTTCTTGAAGGGCATGTGTATATGAAGACATTGCATCCTTTAAGTTAAAAAAAATAAAATAAAATGGTCAAAACATGATTGGTAGCTCTGCTAACAGTTGAACCTTCAGTACCTATGAATTTAGTTTCACACTGTTTAATCAGTTGTATGTTTTCACCCTAATGTACTCAGAAATAACAAACTATGTTAACTTTAAAGTTAAGCCATTTAAAATTAACAGCCTGAGTGAATTTTATAAACCATGCCAATGGCTAACATCAAATCTACTTGAATTGAACTTGAGACACTGAACGAAAGATGTTAATCCCTCTAAAGTTCTATCATGTTTTCCCAGCACGTGAGTCAAGCATTAATATTATTAACTATACCTTCCCAACGTGTATATTTTCCGGATGTTAGTGAGTATGTTTTTAACTCACAGCATTGGTTTCTATAACTCTCACAAGACCTGGTTTTCTACTTCAGATTTCCAGATTCTCGATCCTGTTCTAAATATTTGTTTTTAGAAACATAGATGATATTTTTGATGTTCACGCTTGAGAAGTACTGTCATCTTTCTTCTATCTTCATGATGTATTTTCAGTGCTCTAATTTCAAACTTTGTTTTCAATGTCCTGTTTTTTTAGAACCCTGATGTTATTCTGTGAAGATTGAACTCTGCCACTGGAGAGAAGCTGGTGAAACCACTGAAGAAAAAAAGGCCCTATAGCTCATGTTCCTGTATCTCCTGTTTACTGTACCCAATAATTTGTCTCCATGAATATCACGGGATTAGAGACCTGTTCTGTCTGGTTTACATTCAAGTGCTTATCCTGGTTCTCATTTCTGGATTGGACAACTGTTTAATGGCCTGGTGTCTGTTTGGCTATCTATTGGCCAGCTGCTGTCGGGCTGTCAGCATGACACACCAATCAATTTTCACGGAAGGATTTTTTTAAAGATTTATAACATCTGCACCACTGTTGAAGTGAAGACACAAAAAGGCATATGGATACATCTTAACATAAGACTGGACAAAAATAATTAACTTCTCATACATGTGGGGCCACATCAACGTGCATGGACAGATAAATGGCTGATCAGCAAGCAAGCAAGTTGAATGCATAGATAATCACACTCAACCTGGGAGTACAATGTGATAGGCAACAGAAACAATTTAAAAATAATAATAATAATATTTAAAAAGCTTCTGGATGGGTCTGTTTTGGACTTTGGTCTATTTTCTGTTTTGGACGTTTTCTAAACAGTTGGGAAGCTTTGTCGGCTCCAAGTGGCTCACCAATATATCCCTGGGGAATAAAGTGATTTTGTTAAATTGAACCAAGTAAACCTGATCTGGGCAGAGCTGAACAGGAGATGGATATTAACTGATTGGACCTTGATATTTCTTAATAAGAATTTTTTTCCTTTGAAAGCACAGCGTAAATAAGAAAACCTGTACTGAACAAGTCTGACCCAGGCAGAACTGTAAAACTTGGACCTAGTGGGACATCGATCAGTGATCTATGCTGATTAAACTGTACCAGATTACCCAGGACTGGTATCAGTCTAGTCTGTGTGTGCTGCTGCTCTGGCCCCTTATATCTTCTGTTTTTCACTGGATGGGACGGGTGAGGACCTGATGGACCTTTACCAACCTCTTTCACATATCTCCTGGCCCCTTTTAAGAGGTAAGTAATCTGCTAATTAGCCCATTAACCTAACCAAACTAGGAGCCAAATTGGAAGTTCTTGAACCCAAAGACCCAGGCTCATTAAGTAATGTGACATATGGTAAGCCCCTAGCAGTCACCTTGACCATGCCCTACCGTTTAAGACACACTTAGATTCTGCCGCGTCTCCTCCTGCAGTGAGTATTCTGTAATCTAATGAGGGCAATGCTTTAAGGAATGCCTATCTAATTGCTGTCAGCTAGACAATTAGAGAACTACTCTCACTAAATGATCTGCTTTTTTAATACTCTCCTATGGCAGTAACAAAACAAGCGGCAGCAAATGCATACTGTTTGTTTCTTGATCTTAAAGTGTCTGAGTCACTCCTTATTTCATATACCTCTCTCACTCTGTCCATCAGATAACTATTTTTCCCCCTTCCTGCTAGGGGCAGTGATAGAAAACTGTAGAATATAATATGCTGGAAGAGCATATGGTTATGAGTGAACAGCACAGCCTCAAGGGTGGACTTTGTCTGTAATAGCAATATCTGCTTAGTCAGTTAGTACAGAGGTTGATGTTTGATGCTGCCGAACTATTCCATTGCTCAACCTGAAGAGATGTTTGCTTACAAACTGAACTGAGATTATAATTTTATTAGAGGTAAGACTAATCAAAATCATATTATTTTGTTTTTGTTCTTTTAGAAATCTTGTTCTCAAATGGATGAAGTGCTGCTGATCTTCATCTACAAAAGTGCTTTGCTTTTTTTTGACTATTTCCATCCAGTGAAACTATATATCTTCCCCCATGATTTGCTTTTTGAATTTTGCCTTGTCATTTTATGACAATGACACAACATGGCAAGAGGAAACTTTCCATAGATTTAAATCAAATCACTGTTTGTTGTTCTCTGTTGGCCATCAACCATCTTGCTTGTGAGAGAGCCAAGATTCTACAATGAGCAGTTTGCCAACTTGACCTATTTTAACCAATGTAAATACTGTGTTTACACAAAAACAGGCAATTTAAGGCCAACATGTTATTGCCATGAAATAGAAATAAAATTATTTATTTTCATAATTTATTGGTATTTACCTTTCTTGTTAATTAAAAATATTTTCTTTAACAGCAGTTCTGTATCAAACATAATCTATTTAATACTTCATGAATAGATAGACAGACATATAGAAAGATAGCTAGACAGACAGACAGACAGATAGATAGATAGATAGATAGATAGTCATTTAACCAAACATCAATCAGTACACATGCAAATGAGATTCTGTTGCAGTGCTCAAGTAAAAAGAAAACCTTATGAATAATAATATTAAAGTGACTATATATACACAAAATATTGCCAGTTTATTGCCCGTTGGACAGCAGTTCAGTGTTGACCAATGTGTGTAGAGGTGTGTGTGTGTGTGTGTGTGTGTGTGTGTGCGTGCGTGTGTGTGTAGGTGTGTTTGGATGTGTTTGGATGTGTTTGGATGTGTTTGGATGGATGGGGGGTTCGTTGGGAGTTCAGAAGTCTGATGACTTTGAAAAAGAAACTGCTGCAGAAGTTGGATGTTTTGCTTTGGATGCTCTGGAACCTCTTGCCAGAGACTGGCAGGGAGAACAGTCCATGGGGGTGATGGTAGAGGTCTCTAATGATGCCTAGTCAGGTAGTGTTTGTAACCCATGTCCTGGATGGGAAGTAAGAAAATCCCAGTGATCTTCTCCACTGTCTTCAACACTCTTTCAAGTGACTTCCAGTCCAATGCTTTGCATTGACCAAACCAGCCAGATTTAAAATTAGTAAGTCTGTTCTGTATGGTGCATTTGTAGAAAGTCGTGAGAATGGGAGGGGGGGAGGTATGCTCTCCTCATCCAGCACTGAAGTTGTAAATGCTGCTGTTCTCTCTTTACAAGAGATGTGGTATTAAAGAAGTGGGTAAGAATGTCTGTGATCTGCACCCCCTGCCTCACTTTCAGGGTCATTGATGATGACTGATGTATGACAGGACCAGTTCCTCCTGAAGTCAGTGATAG
>VUQH01052919.1:2303-12829 GCA_015106775.1 Etroplus canarensis | reverse complement strand
TGGTTGTTTATATATGTGTATATATATATATATATATATATATATATATATATATATATATATATATATATATATGCATATGCACATGTATGTGTGTGTATAGAAAACATCCCAAAAAATTAGAAAAGTTTTTCCCCCTTTTTTGTAACTTTATTCAAAATGTAAACTTTCATATATTATGTATTAATTATATACAAGGTAAAATATTTCAGTTAATTTTTGTTTGATTTTGATTATTCTGGCTTGTAGGTCATAAAAATCTGGAATCCATTATCTCACATTTTGACAATCCTTCTTCGGCTGCACCCTTGTATTTTCCCCAAAATGGTTGCCACAATAGATTAATCCGTGTTGGTAATTTGGCAGAGATTTTATGCCAGATGCCCTTCCTGATGCAACCCTCCACAGCGAGAGGGGCTTGTGTCCCCACCTGAATTCAAACCAGAGACCTTTCGCTTGTAAGGCAAATGCGTAAACCACTACACTACTAAATCTCAAATTATTACAATATTTCCTAAAATAATTTAAAATACAGAAATGACCAACTTCTAAAACATATAATCATTTATACACTCAATACTTGGTTGGGGTTCCTTTACCACAAATTATGCCACCAAGCCCAGGTTGCTTTGATAGTAGCTTTGAGATTACCTGTGTTTTTTCAGGTGTTTCTCATTTTGTTTATGGAAAGTACACTACAAATTCTCTATAGGATTCAGGTCAGGTGAGTTACCGGGCCACACACAGCAATAACATGGTCAGCAAACCATCGAGCTTGGAGTTTGTTTTGGCAATGCAGGCAGATGCTAAGTACTGTTCGAAAAGGAAATGTACAGCTTGTGAGCAGATGGAAGCATGAAATGCTCTAAAATCTCCTGGTAGGTGTCTAGGTTGACTTTGAATTTGATAAAACATGGCGGACCAACCACCACCAATACCAGCAGATGACACTGCACCCCAAATCATCAGACTGTGGAAACTTCATACTGTACTTCAAACAACTTGGATTCTGTGCCTCTTCACTCTTTCATCAGACTCTATGACCTTGATCTCCAAATGGAATGCAACACGTACTTTCATCTGAAAAGAGGACTTTGGACCATTGAGGAACTGTCCAGTTCTTTATCTCCCTAGCCCAGTTAAGACTCTTCTGACATTGATTCAAGTGTTTCAAGGGTGGTTTGATATTAAAAATGGGACGGTTGCTGCCCCTTCCTTGAATACCTCTGGGTATGGTAGCTCTCGATCCACGGATACCCCTTTTGAAGCTCTCCCAAGTTCTTATAAATCCTCTCAAGGTAGCGTTTATCCCTGTAGCTTGTGCATCTTTTCCTAACATTTTTCCCTCGCAGTCAACCTTCCATTAATACTCTTCGATGCAGTCAATTTTTTTCAGCAATGCCCTTCAGTGGCTTATCCAACATTTGGACAACTGTCAAGTCAGTAGTCTTCCCCATGACTGTAATTGCATATAGTGACGCTTTAAGCTGTAAACATCAAAATTAATACAAGGAAGTCTTGAAATATTTAAATTTAAGTGAAATAAACAGAATATATTCAATTTTACGTATTTTAATTAAACCAAACATAAGTACACTAAAGAAGACCTCATCACAATACTGCATTTTTTGAGATGCACTCATACAGTATTTGAATACTGCACATAGTCACTTTTTACAAGTATCTCAAAATATTCTACCATACATCTTTAAGTAAAACACTAGCTTATTGTTGATATGGATAATGTTTTGTCAAATCTCTCCATGTCTGGATAGTCAGTGTTTGTGTCTGCTTGCTTTTACATTTTAAGTATAACATTCAATTCTAAAGAAACAGTGATAAAAATAGGATACCAAACAAGATATGCTGCACTTTAACCTTTAAATTATTATTTTATAAACAAATATATTAGGGAGTCAAAGTAAATTGTGAGAAACTACAAGATAACTTTATACAGTATATAAAATATATAACTGGATAAAGCTACTTTGTTTTGGTGAGCTAGTTACCATACTAAAGGCACAAGTCATTTGCATAGAAATGACAACAATCCCATTCATCCATGTGATATCCAATTTACCCCTCCTCTTAAAGTGCAATAAAAACAAATTTAGAAAGGAGCACAGTCAAGCAGAGAAGTGAGGAAACAAATGTAACAAAGATAAAGCAGTGTCCAAGGGTGTCTGACTTTTCAAAGAAAGCAAGGAAGGATTAAAATCAAAGTGGTGTCATTGTAAGCTCATAGATGATTGAATAGTTTAATAAGGGGAAAAGCAAACTAATCAGAATTACTTTAAACACACAACAAATTAGATGCATACCTCTTTTGAGCCCATTTTGGCCAGGTAGATACCACTTGTTTGACAGAGTTTATCCAAACATGCAGGAAGAAGGTGGTCCTGGTAGCCATCACCATCTGCCAGAAAAAAAACACAGAGCATTACATGGAGAAGCAACACTGTTTGACTGAAACAAGCGGAATAGTGATGCTTTGTTTTCTAAAACTATGCTATTTTAATATTTTCACTCTAACACAATGCCTCAGATTTGTTCTGGAGATGACTTTGAGCAGAGCAGTTTCTGGCAGCAATAAAAAAGAAAACTTTTTTTCTTCTCCATGTGTGAGTCGGATCACAGGAACACCTGCTTGTTTTCCATGAGCAAACACAAATCCAAGCAGCACTTGTCTCTTTGATGTCTTTCAATAATGTCAACTGAGTTGAAGTTTCATTTTCTCCACTGATTTTCATGGCTATTAATTATTCTAATCATAATGCCATGCAGGTTTCTGATGTAGAAACAGGGACAGACTCCCAAATCAAAACAGCATCTCTTCAAAGCAGAAACACTCGAGTGCACCAGGTTTGGCTTCAAATTACACACATACAAATAATCTTAAAATAACAAAAAAAGAAAACCAAAAAAAAAAAATCCCTCATTAAGTCATGCTGACTGAATCATAAATTTTTCCAACACATTTACATCAGCAAGTACAGATAGTATTGTGATCTACTTTTTTTTTTTTTTTTGACATCTTCAGGTCTTGAACCAGAAAGACAATGGCATATAAAAGTACTGTCTGCTCTAGGCTTTCTTGCAGACTCCTTGAATTCCTGTAAACGATAAAACTACACCATTTTCCATAGGGTCAAGCAATCTGTATATCCAGTATAGTTCCACCATGGAAAAATACAAAAATAAAACCCTTCCTCCTGCCAGACTGATGATTACAACTGTTCAACTTGAAATGCCTCCTGGGGAAATCAGAGGTTTTTAATGTTTAGAAAGAATATATATAAACAATCTACATAGAATAACATGAAAAACTTAGTACACTCCATGATTCAATAGCTTGTAGAACCACCTTAAGCAGCAATAACTTAAAATAATCATTTTCTGTATCATTTCCTGAACCTCTCACATTGATGTGGAGGAATTTTGTCCCACTCTTCTTTACAACATTGCTTTAGTTCATTGAGGCTTGTGGGCATTAGTTTATGCTCAGCATGTCAATTGGGTTAAGGTCTGGATATTGACTGGGCCATTGCAGCACCTTGATTTTTTAGGCCTTGAGACAGATGGCCTTAGATTTGACTCAAAAACACTTTGGTATACAAGGGAGTTTATGGTGGACTCAATGACTACAAGGCGCCCTGGTTCTGTAGTTCCATAGAAGAAACCAAAATCAACACCCCTCCACCACCATGGTTGCCAATTGATATGAGGTGTTTGTGCCTTTTTTTGTGTCTCCAAACGTACACTGTGCATTATGGCCACTCTGGTCGCATCTGTCCACAGGGCATTGTTCCAGAACTCCTGTAGTTTGTTTCAATCCAACTTTGCACACCTAAGCCATGCGGTCATGTTCATTTTAGAGAAAAGAGACTTTCTTCTGGCAACTCTTTCAAACAAGCCAAATTTGTTTACTTTTTTCTAATTGTACTGTCATGAACTTTAACATTTAACATGCTAAGTAAGTGCTATAGAGTCTGAGATGTAGTTCGTGGGGTTTTTGCAATTCTCCTGAGCCTCATACTGCCTGACCTTGGCGTGAATTTTCTCCAACATCCACTCCTGTAAGGCTGGTGACTATCTTGAATGAATAACCTTTTTCACTGTAGAATGGCTGACTTCAAGTTGTTTAAATATGGCCTTATAGCCTTCCCAGACAAATGGACAGCATCAGTTGCTTCTCTAATATGATTACTGATGTCTTTCCTGCTTGGCATTGTGTTAACACACATCTTAATGCTCCAGACAAGCAAACTGCCAAAACTTTTGCTTTTATAGAGGTGGTCAAACTGGTTGATGATCAACTAATTATGTGCATTTGATTAGCTGCACCTGCCTGTTAGTTACACTCTCAATTACTACGGAAGCACTAAGAGTGTACTTAGTTTTTACAGGGCTATAAAGACTCCTTCGAAAACTTTGTTGTTCACATGTCTGCATTAAATGTTCATATGAAAATTCATATAAATTTGTCCAAAAAAGTGTCTGATTCAGTTTCTATCAATTACATGATTTTTTCAAAGCTGAAACGGATGTAAACATTAATATTTAGAATAACATTTTTTATTGGTTTTAATTGTCTGCCGAGCCACAATAATGAGACTTTCACAAATACTAACAATATCAATGCCATTAACAATTCTGCCTATGGGTCCAACTCTTTAACAATTCTCTAACTGATTCCTAATCAATTTACCGTAGGCAAAAGCGGGACTTTTATCTTTGAACACAGTGCAGAAATACCTGCACATGGCTCTGGTGTAAAAAAGCTCAGATGACTTTGACGTCAGTAATTTGTAATGCCTAACTAACAGAGAAATGATAAGCTTGGATGCGATTTTGATGAAGCGAATGATTCAAACCCAGTTCTCAATTCCCAATATGTGCAAATTTGGGTCTATAATAATCAATAATAAGAAAAAAATTGGATTATTGTCCAGTTGCTTGCAATACTGAAGTAACTTACACTTGATTTGCATGGCTTTTGGACTCTTCCCTCATTGCAAATATTTTGATTTGCCAAAGCACCAGGAGCACAGGTGCACTCAATAACACAAACAAGTGCTGAATTCCAATTAAGTGTTACAACTTCAGGGCCCTACTAGGAAGCAGACATGTTCTCTGATTTATTAAGACAAGGTTCAGTAAACTGAGTGAGGCCATTACTTTCATTATTTACACCTGTGTTTTTCTTGTTAGAACAAATCTTCTGTAAAGATCACTAAGCATGTTGCTGTGGCTTAAATGAACATACCAACAAAAGAGAAAGAACCAAACAAGGAAATGTTTGAATATTAAGTACACTGTGTACTGCACGTCTTCTAACATTTGGCTAGTTCATAGACACACTGCATATGCTCTCTGTGTTCAGGGGTTGGCATGTATTGACACCAGACATAAAGAGGTGAAACTGCTCCCAGGCTTCTCATTGCATGGTTTATCTGAATGCATTTCAACAGGACCGAGCAACACTCCCAAACAGATGCTATGCCATGTGGAAGGGGGAAAATGAATGACATTGATGAGGAATGACAGTACAAAGCAGGGGAGGAGAAGAAACTGAATGTGGCTGTCAGGGGCAACTGAGCAAGAGGCAGACAGAGGGGAAAAGTGAGTCAGATAATGAGATGCACTGCAGAACAGTCCAAAGGTCATTTAATGCATCCTTATAGATTAAAAGTATGGTTTTCTTCAAAAAAATACAATTTCAAACTTTCTGTAATGACAGACGTTTTTTTATATATATATGTATATATATATATATATATATATATATTATAGAATTCATATCCAAATCCAGTATTTGTGGTGGCACAGTTACGCGGTGATTTGCACCTTTGCCTCACAGCAAAAAACCCCTGGGTTTGAATCCACTAGCCAGATGGGGCCTTTTATGGAGTTTCCATGCTCTCCCCATGCCTATGTGGGTTCTCTCCAGGTACATCTCCCTCAGTCCAAAGACATGCATGGGGTTAGGTTAATTAGCAATTCTAAATTGACTGTTGTGTCAGTGGTTGTCTGTCTCTCTGTGTTGGCCCTGTAATAACCTGGCGACCTGTCCAGGGTTTACCCTGCCTCTAACCCTATGGCAGCTGGGATGGGCTCCATCCCACTTGACCCTGAATTGGATAAGCAGAAGAAAATGGATGGATGGATTTGTTGTAAATATTTTTAACACTAGTGGCCACATAAAATTTGCATAAAACATATACTCAAATGTAAAAAATAATGTTTAACTTTTAAAAATGTGTTTTGTTTCTATTTTTCTAGGTTAAAAAAAAACAACTGTAAATATAAAACAAGGGCCCTTCTAGAGTCAATGACCAATGGTTGTGAAATAAAGAATAAGGAAATATCTTGTTCTGGACTGTAGTGAAATCCATGTCACAGAAATATAGGAAATAACTCTTAAACATGTGGTCCTGATTCTGTGAAATCTCCAATGTTTAACAGGCATAGGCATTTAAAAGGCAGGGAGGTCCTATCACATAGAAAGACCCTTATCAAGTTGCAATATGGAAAATGTAGGACCTGGTGTTTTGGGAACATGACCAATTCTATAGAGTAAAAATCCGTATGTGTTAGCTTTTACTGCTTCCCACATAATCAAACAGAGACAGAAAGCATTTTTTTTTTTTTTTGCTCATGGGGACTTATATGAAGGGGAAATGGCTTCTTTAGGTTCTGCAAGTCTTGTTAAGTCAAGTTTTGCAGGTCTACAAGTGGTATTTCTTTGCATCACACTTCTGGCAACAATTTTCCCCAGCCCCAGCTGATCGTGCTGACAGTTCTACTGCCCAGAGTGAGGCCTGTAATGCTGGAGGAGTCACAGATTGACTGATTAAGACATATCTTTAAGTGTAGTTTTATGTGCTTTATGCAGACATTGCTCCACTCACACTTTCTGGACCACAGTGTGACTGTGCTGGGCTCTAGGAACTTAAGGGTGGACAGAAGAGGTGTGGAAGGATTGCACCAACTGTGATTGAAAAGTGGTGAAAACCCAAGAATATTGCTGTGAGCAAGCATTTCTGAGGCCTAAATATTATATTTGTAGCTGTGGAATTGCTGAGGGAATTGTTCTTTGAATCCATGTTGAAACAACACACTGTTTGGATTCCTTCATTAGCTGGAACAGAGGTCATCCAAATGACTGTGGCTATAGTGAATCACTACAGATCATTAATTAATTGCTAGGTGGGAAGTAAAAAAGTGATTTGGGCAAAGCATTCAACTAATGCCATCACTGTTGGTGTAACTGAAACAAAGTGAAGAGAAGGAAGACATTTAGACATTTTTTACAGTGCAGGCAGAGGCAAGAAATGTTGAGAGGCTGTAGGGAGAGAAACAAAGGAAAAAGTTGAGACAGTGAGAGAGAATGAGTGCAAATTTAGTCCTACAGAGGTTGTCACTCGCCATTCTGTCTCTGAAGCTTACTGTCAGTTCTTTTACACCCACCCCCACCAACACTGGCTCCCTCTGTCCCACCTGCCCTCTCCTCTATGAATACCTTCTTTCATCTATCTACTCATCTGTCTCTTTTATTTATGTTATGCTCTCCTTCACCTGTCCCCTCTTGCCCTCCTCCTCTTCTAACTCACATGATATTGCTTCCTCAGTCTTAAAGTTTCTTTCACTCAGTCCATCTTTCCTCTTTATTCAACCTTATTCCCTCCCTCCATTCCTTCCCTGCCTCCCGCCCGCTTTTCATCTCTCCCTACCGCTGATGATGCGTGTTGTGATGTAGATTGGCTCAGAGAGTCGCAGAGGGAGGAAACTGCAGGTATGGGTTGAAATGGAGAAAGCAGCGAGGAGAGGGGAGGTCTGGAAGAGGTTGAGTCAGAGAGGAGGAAGGGAAACGGGGGATTAGAGTCAAATAGATAAAGACAAAAATATGAGGGCGAAAAAGACAAAGAGAGGATATTCAAAGATTGTGGTGGTATCCACAGTGACATGATAGCATTTATGGTAGCTATATAACAACCCAGCACCTATGCAAATTATAATAAGCACCTGCACATGCTGGGATTTCAACAGAAGCTACTCTGTGTGCTTAACTGTCCTGTGTCCGTGATTTGCAAGCATGTGCAATTTAGGGGTGTTCTGGTGAAACTAGAGCCACATGGTTAAAACACAAGCTTTAAAAACAGCAGACTCTGTCTCAAAATCAAATCGTTGGTCCATGTCAAGTTGGATTTTGGAGTAAAGTAATGCCTGTGGGATTCTGTGGTTACAAGACTGCATAGGAGTTTATGGCCTTTATGAGTAAATTATGGCCCTCATTTCAGTCAGAAAAGACGATAATCCAGTATACCAGGTTAATTTCAAGTCGTCAGCTAATGAGCATGCAGTATCCCAAAGTTTTAGTCAGATTTACACCGCACTCATGATGTCTGGTTTCTAAATCTAAGACAGTGGCACCATAAATGCTAAGCTTGAGGCTGAGACTTGACAAGTCAATGGGCAAAATCACAGTGGCTACGTTCATCTTTTATACACACTATGATCATGACATTGTGAGCGTTTAGAGTGTACGTTTAGAGATGAAATAGTGCCGTATTAGATGTAAATTAGATTTGGCAGGCCTACAGAGATCTTCAAAGAGATGTAAATGCATGTATGGATTGTGTAAACTCCTATTCTGTGACTCATTTTGATTGAGGGATAATCATGCTGTAAGTTTTAAAGCTATCGTTTCCATATTTTTAGGTACTTTAGTGAACTGTAATGTTGCCAACTGGCATCTCGACTGCTAATATCCCAGCTGTCATAGGGAGAAAGGTGGGATACACCCTGGACAGGTCGCAGTCTGTCGCAGAGCCAAGACAGAGAGACAGACAACCACTTAGGCTCACATTCACACCTTTACATTCTCTAAATCCCTCGCAAACACGGGGAGAACATGCAAACTCCACACAGAGGGGTCAGCTGCTGAATTTGAACCCATACCCCTTGCTGTGAGGTGACAGTGCCAACCACTGTGCTGCTGGTCCTTTGATATTGGGAGAAAAAAATAAAACAAAAATCTTGAGATACTTTAGCTTTTTCTAATTTCTACACATATTTTTTTTAAGAGTTTGCATTCAAAAATATGTTCAAGCAGCATATATTTAACTAAATCTATAATTATCAGCAGTTTTGAAAATAGCACACAATACTCCACCTGACACTTGGCGTGGGGCCTGGTGAATTAAGGCTTGCATGCAAGCACTCAGCCATGGAAACTCCTTCCACAAAGCTCCCAGAAAAGAGTTTCTATGCTGGCGTTTATACCAGAGGAGGTTTAAAACTCTGCAGTTTTGGAGTCAGCAGAGGTGAAAACTTGTACACACTATGCACCTCAGAATTTTAAGTAGTTTGCCACTTCATGACCGAGTTGTTGTGTATCCTAAATGCTTCCACCTTGCAATAATACCACTAATAATTGAATGTGGAAAATCTAGAAGGAAAGAAATTTCACAAATTTACTTGTGGCAATGTTGGCACCCTATTATAGTACGCCACTTGCATACAATGAGCTCTTTAGAATGACCCATTCTTTCACAAATGTTTGTAAAGGTGGGCTGCATGGTTAAGTGATTGACTTCAATTCAATGATTAACAGGTGTGGCTCAATGCTTTTGTTCATACAGTGTACCTGTGTTAACTCTTTCCATTAGCTGAGTATCAGTGCAGAGCAATCCATACTGTAATAACTCATTTCCTGTTTTTTATTATTATATTTTTTTAATCATTAAGGTCCTATACCAGTTACCTCATGACCTCTGATGCAGTAGGTTTGTCTCTCTCACTTTGCACATTTAAAACAAACAAAACCTCTTATTTGGTGGTTTAAACTGAAGGTTTAGACTTCCCCTTCTATGCACAATGCTTGGAAGGTGTGCAACATTGCAACAACCTAAATTCAAAAAATAACTCCTAATTAGTGTGTAGATTGTTGTGGGTGAGTCCTTATAATTGAGAGTACTACTTATTCAGACATTGGAATATAAAAGAGGAACTCTTGGGGGTTCTACCTTCAATGAAGGGCACTTTTGTGTGAGATATACTTTGTAATTTGCATCAAATTGCATATTAAAATGTGCATATTAATATCTGAACTTGGAAACTGTACACCCAGGAGACCAAGTCTTTTGCATTTGGATTGGAATCTCTTAATGCAAGGGATATCACAAAATGGTGCCTGATTAGGAGATTTTATTTTTTCAATTTCCACATTTTCACTGCATTAAGATGGTCTGAAGGGATATCTCTGACATTAATGTGGCTGTATAATCTTAAGTGATATTGCTTATACAAGTCACTCTGATCTTGACTAGTCTGGCAGCACTTCAGTACCTCTGTTTTACAGGTATACCCACACCTCCTGGAGTCTGAGACAAAGGGAAAGTGATGGAGAATGCGAGAGTGAAAAAGCACAGTGAGTGAGAAAACAGAGTAAACTGGCTGAAAACATGACAAGACTGCCAGTACAAGAGGTAAAAAAAAAAAAAAAAAAAAAGAAAAAGGGGGAA